>JAKCPI010002151.1:0-77987 GCA_023213315.1 Euborellia annulipes | reverse complement strand
TTTAATTTTAACTTTTCCTTTACCAAAAAATACTTGAAGAATTTTTTTTTTTATTAAAAATTCATTTAAGCTGCGCATCTCGAGGTGCTAATTTTGGGAGATTGCGGCCACAATTTTGAAGCTATCGACCTCAAATTTCTTTTAAATTAAAGCTACTATAGTTGTAGATATTTTAAATAGCTTTAATTTAAAAGAAATTTGAGGTCGATAGCTTCAAAATTGTGGCCGCAATCTCCCAAAATTAGCACCCCGAGACGCGCAGCTTAAAATTAAGAAATATAAAATTTTTTTAAACAATCTGGTGATGTGACTAACAGCACAGCGCTCAACCTTCTCTTATACCTACTCAAAAGTTCTATTCTGTGCTATCACACCACTTTTTTGTGCCGACATATTTTTAATTTCCTACAGGTACAGGTACAGAACCCAAGAGGAAAATTGTACGGGGTAATTTATAATCAGTCATAGAAAAATATATTTTGATCCAATTTCTCCTATCTTTCCTAGTTCTGACATGAGTAACGTGACGTACGGATGATTATGGATTGGAGGGCAAGGGCGGATCCAGAGGTGTTTCTCGGGGGAGGGGAGGGTAATCTGGTGTGACTGGTCGCACAGCACACATTTTTTTCTTTAATTTCGGTAATTTAAAGGCGCATTCTGTGCGTTTGTTTGCCAGAATACAAATCAAATTTTTAAGTATTAATATTTAAAATTTTACATTAAAAATAAATTTTTTTGCGGGAAAAAAAGTTTTTTTTTTTAAGGGGGGGGGGGGTAATTAACCTTTTACCCCCCTTTGGTATCCGCCCTTGGACTATGCTTATCCACTCAAAAGAATATAATACGTATAAATTCTCCCTAAGGCCATCGGGTGCCGCTTATGCCTTGGAGGGCGTAGGGGCGGAGGCAAGGGCGGATCCAGAGGTGAATCTCGGGGAGGGAGGGGGGGGGTAATCTGGTGTGACTGGTCGCACAGCACCAATTTTTTCTTAATTTCGGTAATTTAAAGGGCGCATTCTGTACTTGTTTGCCAGAATACAAATCAAATTTTTTAAGTATTAATATTTAAAATTTTACATTAAAAATAAATTTTTTTGCGCGGGAAAAAAGAGTTTTTTTTCAAATCTCGGGGGGGGGAATTGTACCTTTCCCCTCACTGTACCGCCCTTGGACTATGCTCATGCTCCCTCCAATTAAAAGAATAATACACGTATAAATTCCTCCCTGCCACGGGTGCTGATGCCTTGGAGGGCGGAGGAGGGAGAGAGGGGGAGAGGGTGGGCTACTACCTTTCGCTGCCCCATTACGCCACTGAAAAAGTCCAGATTAGATTATTAAATAAATTATGAATTCTTTAAGATAGATTAATAGATTAAGAGTCAGTGACTTCACTTCTAATTAACCATAGCTATCCCTCGGATAAGTTACTTGGCTATGACTTCTGAGTCTTTTCACATCTAGTTAAGCTAGGTTAGGTTAGGTTAGGTTGAAGTGGCCGTTCCCAGAGAGGGAACACCCTGTAGGCCCTTTATGATACCACGGTGGGGCTATCCCGAAGAGGAGACTTCGGCAGGATGTTTGAATGTCTATTATTTGCGGCAAGCTGGATTTGAACCCGAGACTTCGGACTCCGTATTCCTCAGCTTAGCCATTGCCTCCTCTCTAGTTAAGCTAATTATATGATTAAATAAATCAGCAGATGCTAGTTAACTAGCTAACATCCAAAGTTCGGTATAAGGGGTGAAATTAGGAACACAAGCTTTATTTTTTGGGAAATTTTTAAATTTTTGTTAAAAAGCTTTAATTAATTATTTTAATTTTTAATAATTTTTATAAATAATCAAGTATTTTTTAATATAAAAAAAAAAAAAAAATAGGGGGTACCGGGATTTGCACCACGACTGTTGTCGACGATTTACGCTCAACACGCCCTTCCTTTGGAACCCAATACCCTCTCGCTTATTTAAATTATGATTCTTTATAAATAATGCATTTATTAAGTTGCTAACTTCACAAAACTCTCTTTATTTATTATTTCCTTCATACAACTTAATATAAATCTTTAGGACATTACTGTGTATTGTATTTATAAAAGTAAAAATTAGCCTCTAAAATTGACCACTTTTTTTTTAAACAGCGGTTAATGGAACAATTTATGAAATTATATTTGATAAAAAAAAAAAAAAAATAAAAATAAATATACATATATAGGTAATAATAAAAAAAATAAAAATAAATTCTATGACTAGTAAATGGAAGTCGTCGGGGGTTATCCGTCCTGAGGATTGTCTCTTGGTTTCTTGACGCTCTTCACATACGTATAGGCGTGCGTGTCGGCGACTCTGTCTGGAAGACGGGCAAATTATCTTCACCCAAGTGTTCCTTATATGGCAAATTATAGATTGAATGGAAGCCCAATTTTGCCACGGCCCTCGCTGAAAATTCACTGGTACAATCACAACGGATGTACTCGAAGCCTTTCTCCACTGCGATCTCACTAGAAAAAAGTAAAAAGAAGAATTAAAACTGAGGCGTAGCGAAGGTTGAGGGCAGGGGAAGGCAATTAAATTTAGTCAATTTGTCATTTGACTTACCTACTTCTAATCATTTACTGTATTTCTCTAGAGATTTTAATGTATCATTAGATAAAATCATAATAATAACACAGGCCAACTTTGGAATTTAAAGCTATTCCTGCTTATATGGAGAGTGCTGATTTCAAAAATGTTATCAGCTTTTCCCCAACAGTTCTAGTTTTAAGGCGGGGCAGGAGCGAAGGTGTTACGCATGTTTTTCCCGATAAGATGGCGTAGTGTGTATAAAAAAGTAAGCCCAAAAAATCACGTATTTCGAAAATTTACCAAGAGATGTCAGAATGATAGCTAATAATTTAAATCATTTGGTTGATTTTCATTAATTTTTTTAACAATAAATACTTTATAAATGTTATTATATATGATGTATCTTTTATAAAAGCATAAAAATATATAAATATAGGCCAGATATAGGCTAATACTATATCGTCTGCTAGACTAGCCTGCCATCTATTGCAAGAATTCTGAACTAATTTGACTAATTAAATCATCTAAGCTTATTTTAAAAATTTCTTATTTAATATGTGATTAATAATAACAATAAATTCATTTTTAAATTTAAAAAAAATTAAAGATTATTAGGACTGATTGTTTTTTTGTATTTGCTTGATAACAAAAAAAATTAATTACGATAATTTTTTAATAAGTCATTAAAAAGATTATAGCTCGATGTCCCAATAATCTCTTATGCATTTAATTCATTTAAAAAAAAACCGCATTGAAAAATTCATTATAATAGTCTAGTTTTTTTTTTTTAAGTACGTTTAGACGTCGCTCCTGAACCCACTTAATAACAATTTTTGGCAAATCTTCAATAATTAAAATGTTAGCGTGCCTAGCTAGCTAGACATACCAAAAAACTTTACCTCGTAAAAAATTCTTGGTTAGTTTCAATAAACCGAAGTGATAAGGATTGCACCCCGCACCCGTTGGTTGACTTACCAGGTTTTAGCGATTAGAGCCGTAGCGACTCCTTGACCTCGGCAGCAATTATCAACACTGATTATCCTAATTTCCAAAACGTTATTCGTGTTATATTTCTCATAGATTCCACATTCAGCTTCCAAACGTGTGAGCAGTCTTAATATTTTGGCAAATTTAGGATTAGGACATTCCCGTACTTTTTTCCACATTTCGTCAACGTAACCAGGCGCTCCAGCTCCATTCAGGCAGAAGCCTAAAAAGGCGGCCTTCTTTGGAAACTGCCTTTAGGCAGAGAGCTATAACAAAAACAGAAAAAGAAATTAAGTTAGAAATAGGAGGCATCAATCGTCGCTTAAAAACACTAAGCTTCAATGCAACGTTTCGGTTCCTACTTTTCATTCACATAGATAATAAAACACTAACTAAAGGGAGGGGGGAACTATTTCATACTAAAATAACTGGGACTAATTTTTCTTGACTAAATTATTTATAGCTTAGAAATTTATAGGAATTTGGAACGAAAATAACACTAGTCGACAAAAATGAACTTTTTTTTCTTTCACAAGAAGAAAGATATGAAATTCTAGAAGTATTTTTCATGCTGAATTCAAATATCATTTCAGTTTTGCCCCATCAGGCACAGTTTTAGAGATGTAGAGCAAAAATAGATTTTAGGCGAAAATGGGCTCTAAAACGGCTTTTATTTAGAATGTTCAAATTATTTTTAACGCGACACCCCGTCAAATTATGCAGATAGTTAGAATACATATAAATTTTAAGTTTCATCCCAATCGGAGGTCATTTAGACGTGCCGCAAAGTTTCAAAAATCGAAATTTTCAAGATTTTTTTTGCTTTGGTCACCCCTAATACAATTTTAGGTATCCCTGAATGCAAAAAACATATATGTACGATATTCTATCATTCTTTGACTTTCTAAAAACCATTCATTCATAAAAATCTGTTAATTATTAACGAAATTATGAACAAAAACGTCATCAATGAAAAAACACCAGTATACTCACTGATCTAAAAAAATGAACTTTTTCTTTTACAAATATAAAGAAAGATATGAGATTCTAGAAATATTTTTTTTAAAATAATATTTAATAAAGTTAGTGCCCGTGACCCGATGCTCAGAGAGGATACATTAGCTTCTCGTGGATAGGGTTCGCTTTCCAATTCAATTGAAGTTTTTTCGACCAGTGAGTGTACTGGTGTTTTTTCTTTGGTGACGTTTTTGTTAATAATTAACAGATTTTTACGAATGAATCATTTTTAGAAAGCCAAAGAAATATAGAATATCGAAAATATATGTTTTTTGCATTCAGGGATATCTAAAACTGAGCGTGATAGAAAAATTCTAGCTATATATCTGAATTCAGATTGAAAAAATGCTAGATAGATTCACTAATCAGATTTCTTGTGAAGAAAATCTTGTCGACTAGTGTAATCTTTGATCATAGCCTACATATAAAATTTGATTTCGAAAATAATTGCAATTGATCAGAGAAAAGCTTGGCAGACAGACAGACGAACAGCGAATTGTAATTTTTTGAGTTTTTGCTCCTGCAAAATCCCTAGAAAGTATGCAGCCCAATTGACTCAACACTACCCAACCGGGCCAAATAAAATTCCGCGATTGTGAACTGGGCCGCAATCAAAATTCGTTTCTATTTTGTCTAAAAATTTAGGATTCTTCGGTTACACTCTAACGACTGTCCAATTATTTATTATTACAAATCGGAGAATGAAAAAGCAAGAAATAAAAACAAAATAAGATTAGGTTGTCATATTAAGAGACCTTCATGGTTGACTCCCTCCTAAAGAAGAATTAGGCTGTCAAAAATAAAAATAAAATATTATATATAAACACGAAGACAGCAGAGAGAGAGAGAAAATACGTGACAGACAGGGATATAATTACATCTACATATTATATAATAACGATAATATTAATATGTAACGTCTTCATTTTCAACTAACAACATAAGATTTAATTGAAATAATTATACAATAGTTGCATACAATAATAATATAAACAAACCCGTTGATATTTATCAAAAAGTCTACCTTAAAAAATATTTGAACAAATAAAAAATCTGGTGTGACTGGCGCACAGCACACAACTTTCTCTTACCTTCGGTAATCGAGATTTGTATTCTGTGCTTGTCCCACAAGATTTTTCGTGTCGAGATATATTTAGTTTAGTTTTAGCCGATATATTAGTAAAATTTATAAGTATGAGAAAATATTTATATTTTGTTACCATGGCAACCATTTCTCCTATCCTTCCTATGAAGTACAAGAGTAAAGTGCGCTTCAGAAGATTTCAATGACAAAATGAGAATATACATTTTTTTAGATTCTCTTTAAAATGTATATTCTCATTTTGACATTGAAATATTCTGAAGCGCACTTTACTTTGTACAGTGAGGGACAATATTAAGTCCCACCCATGCGTTTTCTACTTGTGATTATTTCATTGTTTTTAAAAAAACATTATATATTTTTAATGGAAACTCTTTCATGGTTCAAACCTAGAAAATTTCCATTAAAGATTTTCATTTACAATGAAATAATCACAAGTAGAAAACGCATGGGTGGGACTTAATATTGTCCCTCACTGTACTTCATAGGAAGGATAGGAGAAATGGTTGCCATGGTAACAAAATATAAATATTTTCCCATACTTAAAAATTTTACTAATATATCGGCGGAACCCAAGGGCGGATACAAGAGGGGGGGTGTAAAGGGGGTAATTATCCCCCCCCTGAGATTTAAAAAAAAAATAATTTTTTTCGAAAAAAAATGTATTTTGAATGTAAAATTTTAAAAATTAATACTTAAAAATTTGATTTGTATTTATATTCTGGCAAACAAGTATAGAATGCGCCTTTAAGATACCGAAATTAAGAAAAAATTGTGTGCTGTGCGACCAGTCACACCAGATTACCCCCCCCCCCTCGAGAAACACCTCTGGATCCGCCCTTGGCGGAAACTAAATATATGTCGACACAAAAAATCTGGTGTGACAAGCTGTGAAACAGTCCCACCAGATTTTTTCATGTTTTGTTTTATAAATATAATTTTGTATAACAGCAACAGCCACCATTTTATTTAATACTTTGTAATGTGATTGAAGAATTTTTGATACTCGTAACCCAAACCCTTTAGACTTGTTAGCAAATATAACTGAATCACCGGTGTGTTCCTCAGTTAGTGTTGGGATGTTTCAAGGGGGGGGGGGGGGGGGGGGTAGAGGCGGCAAATGCCTACATCCACCTCTGATTTTAGCAGCTTCAATTTGATTTCGTTTCTTTTTCGATCACCTACCTACTGTTGTAGGGTAAAGTTAAAAATTAGTAAACTGGTCCAAAGGAAAGGAGGGGGGAGAAGGGATAGTTTGGAATAAGAAAATATCGAGTTATAGCTACAGACTAAATAAGATATTTTCTTCTTTAGACCTATTTATTTTGAAGTAGACTTACACGCATCGTCTTCGATGACGGAGGCACAATATTCTTCGAGTTCCGGACATTCGTTGTTATCGAGACAGAGTTTTACGCTCACATTTAACGGTTCGTCCTTGAAAAAGAGTCTTTTGAGAAAGAGCAGCACTTCCTTTTTCTCGCTGATATTGATGGGCACCACCTCGTATTGGGTGCCCATTGTGGTCTTTGGCTAAAAGCAGAAATGGAAATAAAATTAATATTATAGCACAAGTTGAGAAGTGGAGACAAATTTTTTATTTATAACATTAATAGAAGTTGATTAAAAAAAAGTAGGAAAGAATTTACGGTAGTAAATTCAAAGGGGGCGCTGGATTTCTTTGACATTAAACATTTTCTCAGAGGTTATTTCTCCATATTTAAGAAAAAAAACTTAGTGTGACTGTCGCACCAGATTTTTCGTGTAGTCGACATGTATTTAGTTTCCGACAGTACAGTACATTCGATTTTCAAAATGTAAAATTTATAAATATGGCAAAATATTTATATTTTGTTAACCATGGCAACCATTTCTCCTATCTTTTCTATGAAGTACAAGAGTAAAGTGGTCTTCAGAAGATTTCAATGACAAAATGAGAATATACGTTTTAAAGAGGATCTAAAAAAATAATTGATTTTTGAATTAAAAAAAAATCGTTGGAGCGAATTTTGAGAAAAACGAAAAAAAAAAAAAAAAAAAAAAAAAAAAAAAACTGAAAAAGTACTAGTACTGTTTGGCCGATTTTGATTAAAAGCTTATTTTCACGCCCTAGGGGGGTGACTAACTTAAATATAAAATGTCAACATCCTAGCTCAATTCCTTCATGCTTTAAATTGAGCCCAGACAGACAGACACACAGACAGACAGACAGACCATGTCGCGAAAACCACTTTTTTGGATTCAGTGGACATCAAAACTTGAAGATCCATCAAAATCTCGACATCGAATTTTTAACATGAATCCAATACTTTCTCTCTCTATATATATAAAGATTAACATATACATATAGGTAAGAGAAAGTAAAAATTAAACAATTTTAAATATTTAAAGCCGGGGGCCTGGCAACGGAGTAGAGCAACAGTCACCACAATCGTTGCTGTTAAGCAATGCCAAGCACGGCGAAATCTGGGATTGGTGACCCCCAGAAATCAGCATGTAGAACGTCCCCCGGTAGCCATCGGTATTATAAATGTGATTAATATACCTATATGTAAAAATTAAAAACCCTAATGGCCTCTGCAGCCGAAAGAGGGGAAATAAAAAAAAAAAAAATTTAAAAAACCGGAAGTCCTAGGGACTAAAACGTATTTTGAACCAGTTTTTTATGCTGAATACGTATATGTAACAAGGGCGGATACAAGGGGAGGGGGTAAAGGGTGTAATTACCCCCCTGAGATTTGAAAAAAACTAATTTTTTTCAAAAAAAAAAATGTATTTTTAATGTAAAAATTTAAAAATTAATACTTAAAATTTTTTTTTTTTTTTTTTTTTTTTATAAAAAAACATTCACACTTTTTCCCACTCACACTCACACCCACACCCACATTCACATTGTCTTTTCGGCAACTTAGCCCTACTAAGACTGAGACCATCCTTTTTAAAAAATCAATTAGGTGTTTGGTCATGACTCTTTTAAACATATGGGATCTGGAAGGGTAAAAAATAAAATTATCGGACTGCCTGGGTCCGAACCCGCGACGTTTGGTATAGGAGGTAGGCACGCTACCTACTACGCCAGACCCGGGGGCCTAAAAAATTTGATTTGTATTTATATTCTGGCAAACAAGTACAGAATGCGCCTTTAAATTACCGAAATTAAGAAAAAATGTGTGCTGTGCGACCAGTCACTCCAGATTACCCCCCCCCGAGAAACACCTCTGGTGTTGCTGCCACTGATATGTAATTATTATTTTATCTATTAAATCGGCTAAGCATTTCACCTAGTATTTTACTGATGTAGGCCTACTATTTCAGTATTTCATGGGGTGTCGGGGGGGGGGGGGGGCTTTTCAATACAGTTCTATGTTTGAGGGCCTTCTGACTCAAGCGATTAAATCAAATGAAAAGATTATGAGATTATGAGAGTAATGGAGAAAGGCAATGGACCGCCGCATCCAGAAATACCAGATTCTGTGTGACGAAGGCGCAATCGATCCTTTTGTCCAAACAGGAAATTTTCTCTTAATAAATGATTTGCAAAATTAATAAACAAAAACAAAAAATGTTGTTTTTTTTAATTAAATCCAAATTTGGAATTTTCCTCATTCAAAAACGAACAAAAAAAAAAAAAAATTATTAATATTTCCTCTGACACATGTACATTGTACATACATATTTTCCTCAATCCACTTTGTTTAAATTAAATAAATTTAAGCCTAATTTTCTCACGATCTTAATCTTCGGTGAGGCCGCTATTTTAAGAATGCATGAGATGTGAATGACATGAAGAGAGAGAAAACAAAACGGAAATAACGACAGTGAAGAAAGAGGAAGTTCGCCAAGCGAAAGACCATTTGTGCGAGGTCATTAGTGATTAGATAAGCGGATTAATAAGCTTTTAAATAAGAGTTTATTTTTTAACAAAATTGAAAATATTGCACTAAAATACGTTTTCTCTATATATTAAGGAGGTTCAGGAGCGACGTCTAAACGTACTTTAAAACAAACTAGACTATTATAAGGAATTTTTCAATGCGGTTTTTTTTTAATGAATTAAATTCATAAGAGATTATTGGGACATCGAGCTATAATTTTTTTAATGACTTATTAAAAAATTATCGTAATTAATTTTTTTGTTATCAAGCAAATACAAAAAAAAAAAAACAATCTGTCCCAATGATCTTTATTTTTTTTAAATTTAAAAATGAATTTATTGTTATTATTAATCACATATTAATTAAGAAATTTTTAAAATAAGCTTAGATGATTTATTTAAAAACTAACTGTCAAATTAGTTCAGCATTCTTGCAATAGATAGCAGGATAGTCTAACAGACGATCCCCTAATAGCTTATATCTGGCCTATATTTATATATTTTTATGCTTTTATAAAAGATACATAATATATAATAACATTTATAAAGTATTTATTTGTTAAAAGATCAATGAAAATCAACCAAATGCATTAAATATTATTAGCTACCATTCTGACATCTCTTGGCAAATTTTTGAATTACTTGATTTTTGGGCATACTTTTCACGACACACAATGCCATCTTATCGGGAAAAACATGCGTAACCACTTCGCTCCTATTACGCCTTAACATATAAGCAAGAGGAATTAAAATAAATTTGGTGTGAAAGTCACACAGCACACAACTTTCTTCTTATGTTCGGTAATTGAAAGTTGTGTTCTGTGATAAACACCCCATATTTTTTATATCATCATGAATTTAGTTTCAGGCAATACATTAGAATACAAAAAGTTAAATTTATCTCCCCCCCCTCCCCTCTTGAAGCCCTGAGATTAGAGGTGTTAACAAATATGCTAAAAGCTAACCAAAAAATTATATGTTATCAATCGTGGTTTATTTTTTATCCAGTCGATTGGAACTAAAAACGAACTATTGACACTAGAAGCGAGTACTCTACCATTACGGCCTAGAGGCAGAATTATTTTATTGAAATGTGATATTAATATAATTAGACACAAGACATGGTTAATGGTTCCGTTCACTAATTAGGCACCCCTTTAGGTTAACCAAAAATGGTGACTAGGATTGCCAGATGGAGCCGAATTGTTTTAAAGCCTCAAATTCAAATATACTAAGTTTTTTTGTTGGTGCTTCAATCTGACATGGTTATGTAAAATCATTTAATTACGCGTCATATGTAATTAATGACTTATGAGACAAATGATCAATCATTTGCAGGGAGGCAGGCAACCGGTTTTCAATCATTTGGCTATTTCTTTCGACCATTATTCAATTGTTTTGAAATTTTGCATACAAATACCAGAACTGCAAATTTTTTTTTTTTTTTTAAAGTGAAACTTTTATTTGATCGTCTCAAATTTTTTTCGCTCCTCTATCAGCATGTCGCGTTACAAGCTCAAAGGCCGTGACGCGACAGGCATGACGTCACAAGCCCTGACGACAAAAATAGGCATTTTTTGACATTTAAGACATTTATTCAACTTGAAATACATAGATTATGTTTACATTTAATTAATACTGACTTCGAGCTATCTTGCTCCCAATCAGGTATCCGGGTTTTTGACAAAAATAGGAAAGTTGAAATAAAATATATATGACGAATTATAAAAAAAAATTGTGAGATTTAATTATACAATTTTTAAATTGATAAAATATTTTTAAAATAATTTAAAATGATTCAAATCTTCAATTACTAAATAAATATTGTTCTCAGTTTTTAACATGCCTCTATTGATTTCCCATTTTCAAATTATTAAGTTAAGATTAAAAACGCGATATTAATACCCTTAATTGAATAATTTTCTGAAAATTTTCAGTTAAACCCCTACGAACCGAAAAAAAGTTTCACTTGCATCGTGGTTTCATAAAACCACACAATGATTTTTCCTTGCATTACATTTAGTTTTTTTTTATATTGAAATTAGACAGCTGCTCCAACGAATTTTAGGCCTATATTCTTTTTTTTTTCATGTTGATATTTTATGATAATATAAAAATATTGTGATGTAGCAGGCTCTTTGAAAAAGGAAATGATCAGAATAAATGATCAGAAGAAAAATTTCTATACATAGGCCTATAATAAACATATGGTAATTCAAGGTTGCGATAGCAAAACATTCATATGAGGAAAGAGGAGTTTGAAATTATTAAAATTTTATAATTCATATGATATAGGCGTGCGTATATGTCACAAAACTTTCCTCCTCACAGGATTAAGCCTTTCGGCTACCAATCCTGGATGTTTTTTTTTTAGCTCTTTTTCCTTTTTGCTCCATTCTACATTTGGTCCAGATTTCTTTCTATTTGCACTAGGTTAGTTCCAAGGGAATAATCTGCTGTGACTGATCGCACAGCACATAATTTTCTCTTTCTCTCAGTAATTTAAAAAATTTTCTTCACAAGCAGCCAGGAAGAAAATAAAAACAAAAGGAGAAGCATAAAAAGGGGAACTCAACTGCGGGAACTGAGAAGATGCCTGTTGAGATTAGACTTGAAAGCCTGAAGATAGACACAGGGAGCTTATTCCAATCACGAGACAAAGGAAGATTGGAATTAACTAGTTCTGTTAGTCGTGATCTGAACAGCATAGGGATGCTGGGACGATGCCTCCCTCTTGTTCCGTGTATATATTGCATTGGGGGGGGGGATAATTGATTTTAATTCGGCACAGCATTGACCATGGTAATACCTGTAGAAGAGAGATAGTGAAGACACTCTTCTTCTATGATCTAGTGCCTGTAGGGACTGTTCTAGTTGACTACTACATTTTTTGTGTCGAAATATATTTGCACACACAGATCATTTGAGGGACCCACTTTTTGAAGAAGAATCTTGAGGTGTGATAAGCGATTCTATAATTTAACAGATATCTGTCAAATATTGTTTTTAGGTATGAATCCACTAAAAAAATGGATCGGCATCCGATCTGCAGATCCATCAAGTGGAAAGTTTAAAATCCCCTAACCGATCAGAATTAAGAAATTTTTCTCACTTTGGAAATGAAAATTTAAAAATTTGAGGTATTTTTGTTCATATGTTCGAAGTAGTGGCTGTGAGATGTATATATGGATAATTATAGGGCAGGAGCAGCCAATAAAATAGACTCTGTATGCAGACTCAATCACCGGAGACTTTTCGGTTCCTAAGAATCATCTTCAGTCCTTACTGGAAATATACATATAACATTAACATAGCATATAAAAATTGATTATACAAAATTATCAAACACAAATTAAAATATTTTGTAAAATAAAACTGACTAACTCTGTGCAATTGTATTTCAATCGTAAGACCAATATTTCTTTTATTTTACAAAATATTTTTACTTTGTGTTTGATAATTTTGTATAATCAATTTTTATAATATAAAAATATATATATTATATATATATATATATATATGCTATATATATATTATATGCTATGTTAATGTTATATGTATATTTCCAGTAAGGACTGAAGATGGTTCTTAAATAAAAGAAGATGGTTCTTAAATAAAAGGAACCGAAACGTCTCCGGTGATTGAGTCTGCATACAGAGTCTATTATTAGCTCTTGCCCATAATTATCCACCAATCATTTGTTCATTTGATTGTTTGTTGATTTTGATTTATTGTAATAAATCGCCAGCAGATGAATTATAATCAGCCTACTATCTGTATCAGCCAAAAGTATCCATTGCTAGAGATCTGACTCTTGCCCTTCCTAGAGAGCTCAGAGACCTGATTAGAGAGATGTTAATCAATTTATTTTTTAGATAATATTGATTAAATTAATTAAAGCATTGAAAAATTGTTGTCTATTTAAGCAAATATACATGCATCCGTGTGTTGTTTGCATAGCTTAAATGCATTTGGCCTTAGAGAGCTCTAAGATTTAGAGTTGTTATAATTACGTGGCTGTTTATTTGTAATAGGAAGAGGGTTTGCAGCCAAATGAAAAGGAGCCTCTATTATTAAATAAACTCTTTAATATCGGTGACGTTTCGACATAGATTTACTGTGCCATCATCAGGCTTCCAAGCTAAAGGGATAGAGGCTCTTTTCATTTGGCTGCAAACCTCTTCCTATTACAAATGATTTCGAGTTGTTTTCTCTAATCATTAGAGTTGAGTGCTAGGATGGACATTTTTGACTGATTCAGATAGTACAAGAAAATGCATGCACTACGTATTATTATATAATTTAAAACATGAACAGCCATAATGTCAATAGAAAATGAAACTAAATAATAATAATTTTGATAAGTGAATAGACCTTCTTTACTTTAACGTATTTATTTATTTATTTTTTTTTTTTCTTAAACGACATTGAAAATTTTAAAGAGACTCTAATTGCTCTTTTCACTCTTTTGTTGTTTATTTGCTGTTGTTATTACAAAAAAAGCATAATTGAATACCAATGATGAAAAGTCTTAAAAGATGTCTGTCTGTGTGTGTGTGTGTGTGTGTGTGTGTGTGTGTGGAGGAAGATTCATTGAGAGATTCAAAGCGTGACCTCCACTCTCATCTTTCAGTAAACACATTGCAAAGTCAATGATTGATAATTTCATTCCCTAATCTAGTTATCTTGTTCGTATATCTAACAAATTCCAATTTATATTTTACTTTCTCTTACCTATATATGTATATAGATTATATAGAAAGTATTGGTTTCATGTCAAAAATTTGATGTCGATATTTTGATGGATATACAGTGTTTTGAGGTCCCTGAATTCAAAAATCAGGTGTGACTGTCGCACAGCACACAACTTTCTCTTACCTTTGGTAATCTAAAGTTGTATTCTGTGCTTGTCACACCAGATTTTACGTGTCGACATATAATTACTTGTTAGTTTCCGACAGTACGGTACATTCGAATTTCAAGATGTAAAATTTAGAGTATGGGAAAATATTTATATTTTGTTACCATAGCAACCATTTCTCCTATCTTTTCTATGGAGTACAAGAGTAAAGTGGTCTTCGGAAGAGTTCAATCACAAAATGGGAATACTACATTTTAAAGAGCATCTAAAAAATAAGTGATTTTTGAATTTTAATCAAATTGGAGCGAATTTTGAGAAAATCGAAAAAAAACAACTGAAAAATTACATCAGTAAAGTACTATTAGTACTCTTTGGCCGATTTTGTTTAAAAGCTTCGTGGTGGTTTTCGCGACATGGTTTGTCTGTCTGTGAACAAAATATCTCAAGAACAATACACTTCTGATGATGACAAGGAATTGTCGAAATACGTATCAAGTGTTAATGTGTTTAATTAATTAAAGCCTTTGAAACAAATAACCTAGTGTTTAATTTGTATATTTAATTTTAATTTACAAAATGTTTCAACGAGAACCAACGGTCCAAAGTTTAAATCTTATTGAGAAACAGGATGAATAGAAGAGCAGCTAGTATTTGTTTCATTTATTTAAGGCCCATTAAGCTGACGTTTCGGTCTCGGTCTCGGTTAATGGGCCTTAAATAAATGAAACAAATACTAGCTGCTCTTCTTTATTCATCCTGTTTCTCAATAATTTCATCCAGCTATAAATCTACTTTTCTCAACATTTAAATCTTATCTTACTTTTTGGTTAAAGATGCCATTTTTATGCATTAAATACGGCGTTAAAAATATTAAAGGCACCCCCTAGACGTGACATTAATTTTTAACACTATTAACTAAATGTTAACGCTTTAGCATTAAAGTTTTTGCTTCCAGAATAGCAATTTAGTCAAGGAGGTGTTAAAATGAATTAACGCTGATTTCAGATGTTAAAAATCAACGTTTTTGCCTAGAGAATAGACCTGAATGAAAATTGGATTATTTTCTAAAAATGTTTAATAAATGTAAACGAATTATTTTGTTAAAATTTTTACTTCAAATAAAACTCTTAGTTTTTTCGTTCGTCACTTGCATATTGTTATTCTATCTATGTAGAGCAAATTCCGTTAAGAAACATAAATCCCCGGGTTATATGGTGATAACTTCACTTTTTTTTATTTTTACCTTGAATTTCTTACTTTTATTTAATTCTTTCTTTAAATTTCATCAAATTTTCTCGTCAATGATCTTATAATAATGTCATTATATAAGTGAAATGATTCCGTAACAATATAAACATTTTTTGCAACAATTATGATATAATATGCTATTATATTAAATACCTGGCTACCTGGGTCATTACTATTAAGCGTTTCCTTTTAAAAGAAAGAACAAATTATAAGAAAATCATCGCTTTTTTTTGTTATTTCATTTTTAAGGTCTTTTTCAGCATCGGAGGCCATTTAGACCCTATTTGTTGCAATCATGTAGAAATAATAATAAATTTATTCTGCTAGTTGTTATATAAATAAAAAAAGAGAAAGAGAAATTGATCTTGATCTTGTGAAGGCCAAATCGAAATGTGAATAAACTCTTCAAAACAACAAGAACAAGAATATAAATAAATAGAAGGTTCCCACCGCGTGCAAACGTTAAATCAAATTAATTTGCTATGCTTTAAAGGAAAAAATAGACACATGCTTAAATGAAGAAAGAAAAAAAAAGGAAAAATGTCATCCCAATGGAAAAAATTCTGGAGTGACTGGTCGCACATTACACAACTTTCTCTTACCCTTCGGCAAGAGAAAGTACTGTGCTTGCCACACCAGATTTTTCGTGTCTACATATTTTTAGTTTCCGCCAATATATTTTTTTTTTTTTTTTATTAAAAAAAAACCTTTTCGGCTACAGAGGCCATTTAGGGGTTATTTATTTATTATATAAATTTTTTATATACATTGTACCGATGGCAACCGGGGGGCGTTCCACACGCTGATTGCTCGGGGTCACCAATCCCGAGCTTTCGCCGCGCTTGGCATCGCCAATATATTAAAATTCAAGATATAAAATTTATAAACAGAAAAATATTTATATTTTGGAACCATGGCAACCATTTCTCATATCTTTCCCTATGAAATACAAGAGTAAAGTGTGCTTCAAACAATTTTGAGAGCAAAATGAGAATATAGATTTGAATGAACATATAAAAAATAATTGATATATGAATTTTAATCAAAATCGTTTGAGCGAATTTTGAGAAAATCGGAAAAAATTGAAAAAGTACATCAGTAAAGTATTAGTATTCTTTGGCCGATTTTGATTAAAAGCTTATTTTCACGCTCCCGGGAGGTGTTTAACTTAAATATAAAATTTCAACCTCGTAGCTCAATTCCTTCATGCTTAAAATTGAACACACACACACACACACACACAGACAGACCATGTCGCGAAAACCACTTTTTACTTTCTCTTACCTCTATATATGTATAGAGAGAAAGTATTGGTTTCATGTCAAAAATTCGATGTCGAGATTTTGATGGATCTTCACGTTTTGAGGTCCCCTGAATCGAAAAAAGTGGTTTTCGCGACATGGTCTGTCTGTGTGTGTGTGTGTGTGTGTGTTAATTTTAAGCATGAAGGAATTGAGCTAGGAGGATGAAATTTTATATTTAAGTTAAACACCCCCGGGACCGGAAAAATAAGCTTTTAATCAAAATCGGCCAAAGAGTACTAGTACTTTACTGATGTACTTTTTCAGTTTTTTTCGATTTTCTCAAAATTCGCTCTAACGATTTTGATTAAAATTCAAAAATCAATTATTTTTTAGATGCTCTTTCAAATGTATATTCTCGTTTTGCCCTCAAAATTGTTTGAAGCACACTTTACTCTTGTGCTTCATAGGAAAGATAGGAGAAATGGTTGTCATGGTTACAAAATATAAATATTTTCCCATACTTATAAATTTTACATCTGAATTCATATGTTCCGTACTGTCGGAAACTAAATATACGTCGACACAAAAAAATCTGGTGTGACAAGCACAGAACACAACTTTCGATTACCGAAGGTAAGAGAAAGTTGTGTGCTGTGCCCCAGTCACACCAGATTTTTTGGATTCAGGGGACCTCAAAACGTGTATATCCATCAAAATCTCGACATCGAATTTTTGACATGAATCCAATACTTTCCCTCTCTATATATATATTACATATATACATAGGTAAGAGAAAGTAAAAAATCTGAAATACTACATCAGTAAAGTGTGCTTTAAACAATTTTCAGGGCAAATTAAGAATATTCATTATAAAGAAAATCTGAAATATAATTGGTTTTTGAATTTTAATCAATTTAGTTTTAGTCTAGATCAGTGGTTCCCAACCGGTGTGCCGCGAGAGTAAAAAAAATCTGGTGTGACTGGCGCACAGCACACAACTTTCTCTTACCTTCGGTAATCGAAAGTTGTGTTTTGTGCTTGTCACACCAGATTTTTTGTGTCGACATGTATTTAGTTCTCGACAGTACGGAACAATTGTATTCACTATGTAAAATTTATAAGTATGGCAAAATATTTATATTTTGTTACCATGGCAACCATTTCTCCTATCTTCCCTATGAAATACAAGAGTAAAGTGGTCTTCAGAAGATTTCAATCACAAAATAAGAATATACATTTTAAAGAGCATCTAAAAAATAATTGATTTTTGAATTAAAAAAAAAATCGTTGGAGCAAATTTTGAGAAAATCGAAAAAAACTGAAAAAGTACATCAGTAAAGTACTAGTACTCTTTGGCCGATTTTGTTCAAAAGCTTCGTGTCACGTCCCATGGGGGTGCCTAACTTAAATATAAAATTTCAACCTTCTAGCTCTTTTCGTTATTGAGATATTTTGTTCACAGACACACACACACACACACAGACAGACACACAGACACACAGACAGACCATGTCGCGAAAACCACTTTTTTGGATTCAGGGGACCTCAAAACGTGAAGATCCATCAAAATCTCGACATCGAATTTTTGACATGAATCCAATACTTTCTCTCTATATATTTCATATATAGGGTAAGAGAAAGTAAAAAGGTCAAATGGAAGGGAAAAATAATTTTTTCCGAGGGCGACAAAAAATTTCGTTCCCCTAAAAACAAGGTAAAATGATTTACACAGAAATGAATAAAAAAAAATTTCGTCTTCCTAAAAAAACTAAAATGATTTTCACCCAAAGAGGAAAATATTTTACCCAGGGCGGCAAAAATTTCGTGGAGGGGAAAAACATTTTCCGGAAGGTGGAAAAGATTTCGTTTTGTTAGGGAAAAAGAAAAGGAAGGGTGCCCCTAGTGTGTAATGTTATTCCCAAAGCACCTTTGGGGTGTCATGGAACTCAAAAGGTTGGGAAACACTGGTCTAGATATTGGAAAAAACCGTCAAGTTGTTTCTGACTTAATGTGTTTACAAAGGCAAAGTTCAAAATTAAATCTCACAATTTCTATTCTATAATTAATCATATATACAGTATATTGAATTTTAATTCCATTATATATAAAAGTAGATAAGGGAAATTAAAGATTTACGAGAGCGAAAAAACACACCAAGGGATGAGATATCGAAAATAAAGTATCGATACCAGTAAGTATCGATTCATTTCGTCATCTTAACGTCTTCTCCGAGGATCAATCCCTCCTCCCCCTCCTGGGCTGAATCGCAGCGTAAAATATACGTAAACTATTTCCATGTAAAGTTTTATTGATATAGGGTACTTTTTAAAGAGTATCTAAAAAATAATTGTTTTTTGAATTTTAATCAAAATCGTTAGAGCGAATTTTGAGAAATCGAAAAAAAAAAAAAAAAACTGAAAAAATACATCAGTAAAGTACTAGAACCTTTTGGCTGATGTGATTGAAATTTTCTTGAAATGCTTGCGACATAGGTACTTGGCTTAAGTATAAAATTTGAGTATCGAGAGTTTTTTCGTTTTTGAGTAATTCCCATTAACCCACATTCTTTGATATTTCACTTGAAATCAATTTGATTTATTGTGAAAAAATCTTAAATTTCAAGAAGATCGATTCCAGTTAAAATATCAAAACATAATGTTTATGTAAATTTCTCTGAAAGAGATTTTATTGCTTTTAAATGCCTGTTTTATTGCTTTTCTTGAAATTGCCATTAAAAGGAGGCGATTCCCTTTATCTTGAATTTGACGTCATTTTCACAATCATTTGAATGAATTTCAACTGAAATATCAAAAAATGTGGATTTAATTAAATAACTCAATAAGGAAAGAACTCTCGATACTCAAATTTTATACTTTAGATAAGTATTCATGTCCCAAGCATGGGCAGGAATTTCATTCCAATCGACCAAATAGTACTAGTACTTTACTGATGTACTTTTTCAATTTTTTTTATTTTTCTCACAATTGACTTTAAAAATCAATTACATTTTAGATGTTCTTTAAAATGTATATTCTTATTTTGTAGACAAAATTGTTTGAAGCTCACTTTTGTACTTAACAAGTAATCTCGTGTGACAAGCACAGAACATAACTTTCAATTGCCGAAGGTAAGAGTAGTCACCAGATTTTTCCTGAGCAAAAAAAAAATATATATATATATATATAAAAGAACATGCGATATTCTTTGCAGAATTGTAATTAAAATATTTGTGTAACTTCTATATGGCCTAAGATGCCGAAATGAGTACTTTTCATTCGATACCGGCAATCAAGTACTCATATGAGTAAAGTATCGAATCAAAAGTATCGATACTTTTTTCGTATCCATACACACACACCTCGACTTCTGGCAAACATTGCTCCACTAAATTGGTAGATTTCGTTAGAGAGTTAATAAATAAATACAGTTGATTCGTTGATTTTTCTTTCCCTTAAATAAGCAATCATCTCTCTTATCTTATCAGCAAAAGGACCGACTTGTGAGTGAAAAAAAAAACTAGGTCAGGGTTTATATAAAAAAGAAAAAAAAAAAGAATGAAATCCATCTTTATTCCAAGTTCTCTAGAAAAAAAGAGAACATGTTTTTTTCTAAATAAAGGAAATATTATTAACAATGACGTCAAGGATATATCTCTTGCATGCCGGAAACTTTTCAAAAAATGTTAAACTCGCTAGATTTTTTATAAGTACCAGACTCAAACCTGGCCTCCCCCCTACCTTGAGCCCCGGCATCGCGGATGCGACAGTCTTTCCTTAATCATGTATCAAGTAAGACTCTTTCTCTTGTTTCCGACAGTCTTTTTTAAAGCATACATAAGAAATATATACGCCCAATTTAAGTAGGCGTAACTAGGGGGGCCCCGGCCCCACCAGAAAACTCGTGCCCCCTCCCCCCAGAAGGCTCCCTGCCCCAAGAAAAATTAAAACAATATGGGGCCATCCAGGCCCCCCCCCCCAATGAGGATGGTTAGGATGGGGGTTCCCCAGCCAAATTCCCTAGTTACGCCCATGCCCACTTATAACAGAAAAATCAAAAAGTGACATTCCCCTCTCGAAGTTCATTCAAAATAAATTATAAGAAAAAAAAAATTAAAAGTGTACACTGCGTACAAACACACATTTGTTACTTTCTCTTATCTAACTTAGGGCCGGTTACTTCACTTCTAGTCAACTAGCAGACTTACCCAACCGTTAAGCCACTGACAAGTAAACAACAACACACTCTATCTTCAAGTTAAAAAATGAATTTTTTCACATATAATTAGCTATCTGAGGTTTAAGGTATGTTTTGTGAAGTTAGCATCTCAATAAAGACATCATTTATAAAAAATTCAAATAATGAATTAAACATAATTAATTTTTTAACAAATATTTAAAAATTTTCAACAAGGCTTGTGTTCCTAACTTCACTACTTATTTAGCTTTATACCGAACTTTAGGCCTTAACAAACTACGATCTGGACTCTTATTTAATCATACGATTATCTTAACTACGTAGATGTGATAATATTCGAAAATCATAGTCAAGTAGCTTATCCGAGGAATAGCTAGTTAATTTGAAGTGAAGCAACCGGCCCTTAATTATCATAGCCAATTGACTATGATAAGCCTATCCAATAATTTCCTATAAGAAAATCCTGAATTAATTAATGTAGAAAATGGCTGTGTAGAATTGAATAACAGGGTCGAAGAGGAATGCAGCCAGTTAGGGAGCCTCTATTAAATCAAACTCCCTTTTTGCAAAACGTTTCGGCTAATATTATTATGCCATCTTCAGTTGCAGTAGCAAAGAAATTTGTTAATGGTCTGTTCATAAGGCAATTTCGCAATTCTCTTCACAATCAATCGCATCATATGTATTTATTTACATTGTTATTTTTTATACATATGCTATTGTATAGTACTGGCTTATGAACAGACCATTAACAACTCTATTTCCTTAAAAAAAAAACTCCTATGCAACTGAAGAAGGCATAATAACATTGGCCGAAACGTTTTGCAAAAAAGGAGTTTGATTTAATAGAGGCTCCCTAACTGGCTGCATTCCTCTTCAACCTTCTGAGTATTCAGGAATTAACAATTTGGGAACCCGAGAATTTTTGCCTCTAGTCCTGGCCATAACAATCAAGTTGCAAAACTTAACCTCTCTTGATTAGAGCTAGGACATACCTGGGATAGCTGTGATACTGAGCTGCTACTTCGTTGCCTATCTTTTCTAACTTAATTTATCTGAAGCTTTCTTACTCTTTTTCTTTTAAGTCTTTATACTTTTTAACGAAAATTCATTATGAATACAAAAAAAACGACCTTGAAAAATGTATGTTGAATCTTATCAAAAAAAAAAAACCCTATCAAAATGATAAAAGGCCTTTTCGACTCTATAAGATTTAACTTTATTTTAACAAGAAACACAGAAATATCTGGGATAACACAACCCAAACAAAAACAAAATTATTTAACAGAAGAATATATAGGTCACATCAAAAATAATTTTCTTAAATGACTCATAAACAGCATATTAGCATACCACGAGGACGAGCTTATATGGACAATACTAATCAGCCACTATAAAAATTATTTTTTTTTGTGATCAATGTCACTTTTAGAAATCACTCTTGGCCATTATTATGTTAAGGGGCCACGGGAGCGAAGTGGTTACGCATGTTTTTCCCGATAAGATGGCGTTGTGTGTCATAAAAAGTATGCCCAAAAAATCAAGTAATTCAAAAATTTGCCAAGAGATGTCAGAATGGTAGCTAATAATATTTAATTCATTTGGTTGATTTTTATTGATCTTTTAACAATGAAATACTTTATAAATGTTATTATATTATATTGTGTATCTTTTATAAAAGCATAAAAATATATAAATATAGGCCAGATATAGGCTAATACTATATCGGCTGTTAGACTAGCCTGCCATCTATTCCAAGAATAGGCTTTAAATTTGAGACAAAAAAGTAGCAATTTTTTGATTTGGTGCCCCTTTGTGAGTAGCGCCTGGGGCATGATGCCCCCTTGCCCCACCCCCTCGCTACGCCACTGGAGGGACGGACGGTGGCTGGATGCAATGGATGAGACGGGGGTCTAAATGGCTTTCGATACCGAAGAAAACCTTAATGAAAAAAATAGTATTTGAAATACAAAATACAAATGTAGTTCAATTACAGTATTTGACATAATGCCCGGGCTTGCGTTTTTAAGGTCTGTTTCGACATCTGAGACCTTTGTCCATATTCATTTCAATAGATTGGTAGCCAATTCATTTAAAAAGAAGGTAGATTTAAATAGAAGATTAAATGGATCCTGTTATACAATGGTGTGTCAAAGACCAAACATCGAGTTTTGAGAAAATCAACATTAAAGTTTTTCTGATTTAAATTGTTTTGGTTAGATTATATTATACATATATCATTTTTTTTTGTCAATTGTGCAAGTCTTCATTATCAGGAATAATATCAAAAAATTAAATTTTGACATCTACGAATTCATTTCTCATTTAAAAAAAAAAAGGATTTTGGTTTATTTAAGGTAAACAATATATAATATAAGCAGGGCCGCAGACAGACTTGACGGGCCCCGGGGCTACTTACTAATACGCCCCCCCCCAAAAAAAAAACCCTAAGTTTTTTTTAGCATGTAAAAGGCTATTGTGGCCTTCATGCCAACAATTTTTTAGACAGTTTTTGACACAACTTTTGAAATAATTATACGGATCTCAGAGGATTTCCGGGAGAATCTGGGGGTATGGAAAATTTTTTGAAAATTAGCCACTGAAATCTGCTTTTTAGCTATCCTGAGTCCCTGAAGAAAAAATTTCAAGAAAATGATTTTTTTAGTTGAAATTTTAAGATTTGAGCTCAAAGGGCCCGGGCCCCTGAAGAAAAAAATTTCAAGAAAATGATTTTTTTAGTTGAAATTTTAAGATTTGAGCTCAAAGGGCCCGGGCCCCTGAAGAAAAAAATTTCAAGAAAATGATTTTTTTTAATTGAAATTTTAACCATGAAAATTACTTTTTATTAGAATTTTAAGGTGGGAACGCAATGGGCCCGGGCCCCCTCGGAGGGCCCGGGCCCCGGGGTATAGCCCCCCTGCCCCCCCTGTCTGCGGCCCTGAATATAAGTTAAATAAGTTTTTGTTGGCTGTTAACTCCATAAAAAACAACGTGTTAGGAACATAAATCATTTTTGCAAAATGAAAATCTTGCATTGA
Organism: Euborellia annulipes; assembly: GCA_023213315.1. NCBI lineage: Eukaryota > Metazoa > Arthropoda > Insecta > Dermaptera > Anisolabididae > Euborellia > Euborellia annulipes. The sequence continues at coordinate 53,858 of JAKCPI010002151.1, read as the reverse complement.
AATATTGTAAAAATAATTTTATGCTTTTACATTAAATATAAATTTTTTTAAAGACATATTTCATAAAAAATATTATTAATTAAAGCATTTGAAACAATATTCCGTGCTTAACTCAATTTTGAATTTTTTTGGTCTTTGACACACCATTGCATAACAGGGTCCAAATAAAAACAAGAATTGTTTTCGGCCTGAATTATTTAATTTTCTTTTGGCTCCCGAGTTTGGCGTAGTAGGTAGCGTGCCTACCTCCTATACCAAACGTCGCGGGTTCGGACCCCAGGAAGTCCGATGATTTTATTTAAGCCAATTGGATACCAGATGGCTTATATAGAATTGCCTGAACCCACAATAGATATATACATTACAATTCTTAGCAGTATATCACCATCAGGCCATTCATGCCATTAACTCTGATATGGCTCAGCATATGTACACGCACAATTTGAATATTACAAAATATACTAACATTCTTAATTACCTAACAACTGAAGGAGGCAGTGCTAAGAATTTTTTAACACCTTTGTCCTGAAGATGGGTGACGTTTAGTTCCCGAAATGTCGACAAAGTAAAATTAAATAACAAGTCTTGTTTTTATTTCATCTTCTATCTGTATGCAACATATACACGGAACACAAGAGAGGCATCGTCCCAGCATCCCTATGCTGTTCAGATCACGACTAACAGAACTAGTCAATTCCAATCTTCCTTTGTCCCGTGATTGGAACAAGCTCCCTGCGTCTATCTTCCCCAAAACCTACAATCTACAGACTTTCAAGTCTAACCTCAACAGGCATCTTCTCAGTTCCCGCAGTTAAGTTCCCCTTTTATGCTTCTCCTTTTGTTTTTATTTTCTTCCTGGCTGCATGGGCCATCAAGTCATTATAGATCTTCGGACCTTATACACCCATTCCAAAAAAAAAAAAAAAAAAAAATTACGGCCTTCCTCCATATAGTCTTTGTAGATTTAAATATTTATAATCAAAATACTAACCAGGACTCCCGTGAAGAATGGCGCAACTCAAACACATACATAATAATAAAATTTTATTTGCATACCAATAAAAAATTTTATTTCATTTTTTTTAATTAAAATTTGAAGAAGAGAATCTTATATCATCATCATCATCATTTCAATATCTAATAAAAAAAAATTAATTTTCAAGTAGTTATTAAAAAAAAAAAATTTTTTTTATTAGACCTGTTTAAAGCCAAGCAAGCCAAGGTTTGTCTTCTGGATTATATAATTAAAGAGAATTTGAACAAATTGATTATTTTTTTTTTTTGTTTGTTATCGATAGTGTCTAGCAGGCAGCCAATCGCCTTTGGGGCCTACGATTAGAATAATCGAGATTATGACACTTATCATTTGAAAAATATTCTTTTAAGCAAGTAATAATAATAATAATAAACAATAAGACAATGAATCTGCAAAGTGTTTTTTTGAAAGGAAAGGAATTTGCCCTTGGACCATGGCTCAAAGGTAGAGGTTCTGCCTATTGAGCTAAGGGCTAAGAGTTCGCAGCCCGTTTCATGCGACAAAACTTTATTTCATTAATCAAATTAAATAAATAGAGACGGAGTCTAAATGGCCTCCGATGCCGAAAAAGACCTCAAATAAAATTTTAAAAAAGTTTGATTTTTACTTTCTCTTACCTCTATATGTATGTTAATATATATAGAGAGAAAGTATTGGAATCATGTCAAAAATTCGATGTCGAGATTTTGATGGATCTTCACGTTTTGAGGTCCCCTGAATCCAAAAAAGTGGTTTTCGCGACATGGTCTGTCTGTGGGTGGGTGGGTGTGTGTTTGTATGTGTGTATTCAATTTTAAGCATAAAGGAATTGAGTTAGGAGGTTGAAATTTTATATTTAAGTTAGGCACTCCGCTAAAGCGTGAAAATAAGCTTTTAAACAAAATGGGCCAAAAAGTACTAGTACTTTACTGATGTATTTTTTCAGTTTTTTTCGATTTTCTTAAAATTTGCTTCAACGATTTTTTTAAAATTCAAAAATCAATTATTTTTTAGATGCTCTTTAAAATGTATATTTTCATTTTGCCATTGAACACTTCTGAAGACCACTTTACTCTTGTACTTCATAGAGAAGATAGGAGAAATGGTTGCCATGGTAACAAAATATAAATATTTTCACATACATATAAATTTTACATCTTGAAATTCGAATATACCGTATTGTCGGAATTTAAATATATGTCGACACGAAAAATCTGGTGTGGCAAGCACAGAACACAACTTTCGATTACCGAAAGAGAAAGTTGTGTGCTGTGCGCCAGTCACACCAGATTTTTCTATATAGTGTTGGAAAATGTATATAGAAAATTTAAATAATAATAATAATACAGTAGCCGATGCAGTGCCGCAACAAGGGGGTGGAGGGGGTGGCCGAGGGCGCATTAAATAAAGGGGCGCTGGCAGTGTTTATATTTTCAAAGAAAAAAATTGTATTATTCTTAAAAATATGATGATTGTAGGAAAGTCAAAAAATTACAAGTTTATCTATTAATAATATTAAATATATTTTTGTTATTAGAAAGAGGGAATTGGACTTGGGCGCCAGAATTTGGGGACGGCATAAATATATAATAAAATATAATTTTTTTTGTTAGGGGGGGGAGGGGGCGCAAATTATAATCTTGGCCCCGGGGGCAAGATTTCCTTGGTGCGGCCTTGAGTCGATGTATTTTGTGAAGGGATATTTATTCCATCCCTTTTCCAAATATTACCACAGAAATAATTTATGATAAAATCAAGGAAGAGTAGATGTAATTAATTTCATCTACTCACCAAAGAATTAAAATATTTAGATGAATCACCAAATATTAGGAACAAATTAATCAAAATATATTGATTTGGGAAGGGGGGGGGAGGCAATGCCAACTGAGTGTTCTGATTAGACAACTATATATATTTGTAAAACTAATAACGCCCTCGGGGCTTGGTGTAGAGGTTAGCGTGCTAACCTCGTATACCAACCGTCGCGGGTTCGGACCCCAGGCAGTCCGATGATTTTATTTAAGCCACTTGGATACCAAATGGCTTAAATAAGAATGCCTGGACCCCATATATGTATATTAAATCAATAATGGTTATCGTAAATGTCTTATATGGCCTGAGTATCCGAAAAGACAGAGTGAATGTGTGTGTAGTGTGAGTGTGAATGAGAAAAAAGTGTGAATGTTTAAAAAAAAAAAAAAACTAATAATTAAATAAAAAACAAATTCCCCCTCTTTATAATACAATAAATTGCCATCAATGGATTAAACATTAAAACAACAACGAAATTAAGTGTGTTTTTTTTTTTGTTGGTGGGCCAAGCGCCCCAACGCTCATATCTATATATTATATTATTTATATAGTCTATATAATAGCCGAGTGCCCGTCTGTCTGTCCGTTTGTTACGCTCTGTTCAAGGGCAGATACAGGGGGGGTGAAGGGGTAATTCCCCCCCCCCGAGATTCGAGAAAAATACTTTTTTGGCATTTTATTTTGAATATAAAATTTTAAAAATTAATGCTTACAAATTTGATTTGTATACATATTCTGGTATTCAAGTATAGAATACACGAAATAAAGAAAAAATTGAGTGCTGTGCGACCAGTCACACCAGATTACCCCACTCCCCGAGAAACTCCTCTGGATCCGTCCTTGGCTCTGTTTCACCAACTTCCCGTTGAAATTTCGATTTCGAATTTGGGACGTTATGGAGAATCCAAGTAAAATACCCATTTGGGGAGACACAAAAGAGTTTTTTTTTTTTTTTTAATCTGAAATTTTCCCATTGGAAAGCATTGGATGGATTCTATCTCTCGTCAAGAAAAATCAAAGTCAATTATTAATAAAAAAAAAATAAATAAATAAAATAATAAAAGTGTAAAATGGCTGTCCTTTATTAATCTTAAAGAAGGTAGATCTGGAAAGTGGAAAAAATAACGCACAGAGAGCTCTTCTCGTACACAAAAAGATGCCTTTGTCAATATAGTTCAAATATTTTATACATGCCACAACAAAATCCATGTGTGCTTTTTAACAATCTTTGGTCCCGAAGAAGGACGCGATTGGCGTCCGAAACGTCGACCAAAAGAAATTAAAATAGTTTTTTTATTCTCCTGGCTGCAGATCTACCTTCTTAAGATTTAAAAAAAATAGTGAGGATATCCCGGCAGCCAGAAAAACAATAAAGAAAATTAAATTTGTCTTTATTTCAGATATTTGTCTACGTTTCGGCCGATATTCCGGCCTACATCAGGACAAATGTTGTTTGCCTCGAGCTACATTTGTCCTGATGAAGGCCGGAATATCGGCCGAAACGTAGACAAATATCTGAAATAAAGACAAATTTAATTTTCTTTATTGTTTTTCTGGCTCCCGGGATATCCTCACTACTCAATATATATTCAGCCACTCCTCCTGGTAAAAAAAAATTTTTTGAATTTCAAGACAATATTCAGATTAATTTATTAGATAAATTTTTCTTTGGCTGGAGACTGTGTATAGTATTGGTGATGGGTAGGCAGCCAGGATTAGAAATAAAACAACGAAATTTTATCTCCTTCTACTCGTCTAACTCGTTTAATTTATTAGTCTTTTTTGTGATTTTAACCATCTGAAGGGAGGTCCAGGAAGGCGGAGCCCCCTAGCTAGACGCAAAGCCCGCCGAAGGTAGGCGGTGCGCCTAGTTAATAATAAATGAAAGAAAATATTATAACAAATCTAATTACGGAGTAAAGTGAATGCTTAACTCACTATTTTTTAGAAGTAAATGAAAAACTGAATTGTTTTTAAATTTTAAATAAAAATTCTATTACTTTATTAATAATCGAAAAAAAGGCCCAGATTCAAAATTAAGATAAAATATGAAGTAGAGATCGGACTCTTGTTTCATGATTAAATTATCCTTTCTATTCTGATTTTTAAAGAACTCTTTTGGAATCTGAGCAGTAGCGTATCCAGATGGGGGCGAAGAGGGCGCTCCCCCCCCCCCAAGCCTTTGGCACTCCTCACGCATCCGGCTTTCCGGCTTTTTACCTAAAAATTCGGCTTTTTTTTGAAATTTCATAATAAATTCATTTTATATCACAAATCCTGAGAAAAATTACACACAAAAAAAAAGGATAGATGAAAAAGATGAAGAAAGCTAGTTTTATTTCATTATTTAATTCCTACCACGTTGACGTTTCGGTCCCGGTTGGGATCATCCTCAGAACAGATGGGTGTTATGTATGTGTATATTTATAAATTTCAATCATATATTATATACAGAACTTAAAGATGAATAAATACAAATAAATTATATTAGTTATTATATAATTGAAAGTAAATGGTCAAGAGAGATGAGATGTGCATAACACCCACCTGTTCTGAGGATGATCCCAACCGGGATCGAAACGTCAACGTGGTGGGAATAAAATAAAACTAGCTGAAGATTTTCTTCACCTTTTTCACCTATCCTGATTGAACTACCAGCTATAAGCCCTACGTATCTACAAAAAAAAGGTCGAATGAAAAAAAAGCTCGAACGAAAAACGGCGCCCCAGTTGAGCTCCGCCCCCCTCGCCCTCAAAGGCTAGTTACGCCGCTGCATCTGAGATCTCGTCCTTATTGTAAGCCAAAATCACTGGCTGAGGACGTGAAGAGATAAGGCTTTAACTCCTAATTAAATTAAAAACATTGAATTTATCGGATAGACGAAAATTTTTTCACAAAGTTCTTTTTGTTTATTTTAAAACCAAAGTGCCAAAAAAAAAGAATAAATAAATAATTTAACAAAAAAAAAAAGATTCCTCATAAGTATCAGCAAGTGTTTATAAAAGAGAGAGAGAGAGAGAGAGAGAGAGAGAGAGAGAGAGAGAGAGAGCAACTCACAGCGTAATGCCATTTGGGTTGTGCGCTCGATGCAAACACTGTTTGTCGTTCAACTTCCATCTTGACGTTACCGGTTCCGTTTTCGTTACCTAACTTAACTAACAATAAATAAAGAGGAATACAAATGGAGTGAATATAAAGATTGAATGCAATCGCTGCCGCTCTACTCTTGGCTTTTATATAGAATGCGGCGGCCACCTGGCGGGAGGTGAGCGAAGCTCGGCCAGCTAGTCCTTGATTGCAATGAGCCGCCCTCTCAGGTGCAGATCTACATCCTGAGGGACTCTCCCTCTCTCTCTCTCTCTCTCTTCTCTCCTACAACTCTATTCATCTAGATCATAATTGGACCCTGTTATGCAATGGTGTGTCAAAGACCAAACATCGAGTTTTGAGAAAATCAACAATAAAGTTTTTTGTTTACATTGGATTATATATAATTTTTTTGTCAATTGTGCAAGTAACATTAAATATAAATTTTTTTAGGACATATTTCATAAAAAATACTATTAATTAAAGCATTTGAAACAATATTCCGTGCTTAACTCAATTTTGAATTTTTGGTCTTTGACACACCATTGCATAACAGGGTCCAATTATAAATAGATCTTGCTAACGACAATGCTTAGCTAGAAAAAAGTTAATATTTATAATATATAAGAAAAAAGACTTAGGGCCGGTTGTTACACTTCTAATTAACTAGCTATCCCTTTCGAGTCTTTTAACATCTTGTTAAGCTAATCATATGATTAAACAAGAGCCCAGTTAGCTAAGACCAAAAGTTCGGTTTAAGGGGTGAAATTAGAAACACAAGCCTTGTTTATTTTTTTTAATTTTTACTTTCTCTTACCTATGTATATATGTAATATATATATAGAGAGAAAGTATTGGATTCATGTCAAAAATTCGATGTCGAGATTTTGATGGATCTTCACGTTTTGAGGTCCCCTGAATCCAAAAAAAGTGGTTTTCGCGACATGGTCTGTCTGTCTGTCTGTGTGTCTGTCTGTGAACAAAATATCTCAAGAACGAAAAGAGCTAGGAGGTTGAAATTTTATATTTAAGTTAGGCATCCCCATGGGACGTGACACGAAGCTTTAAAACAAAACCGGCCAAAGGGTACTAGTACTTTACTGATGCACTTTTTCAGTTTTTTTCGATTTTCTCGAAATTCGCTCCAACGATTTTTTTTTAAATTCAAAAATCAATTATTTTTTAGATTCTCTTTAAAATGTATATTCTCATTTTGTGATTGAAATCTTCTGAAGACCACTTTACTCCTGTACTACATAGAAAAGATAGGAGAAATGGTTGCCATGGTAACAAAATATAAACATTTTCACATACTTATAAATTTTACACGCCCACGGGGCGTGGTGTAGAGGTTAGCGTGCTAACCTCATATACCAAACGTCGCGGGTTCGGACCCCAGGCAGTCCGATGATTTTATTTAAGCCATCTGGATACCAGATGGCTTAAATAAAAATGCCTGGACCCTTAATATATATAAATTCATAAATAACGGTTATCGTAAATGTCTTATATGGCCTGAGCTGCCGAAAAGACAGTGTGAATGTGTGTGTGAGTGTGAGTGTGAATGAGAAAAAAGTGTGAATGTTTTTATTCTAAAAAAAAAAAAACAAAATTTTACACCTTGAAAATCGAATGTAGCGTACTGTCGGAAACTAAATACATGTCGACACAAAAAATCTGGTGAGACAAGCACAGTACACAACTTTCGATTACCGAAGGTAAGAGAAAGTTGTGTGCTGTGCGCCAGTCACACCAGATTTTTGAATTTTGGTTATAAAATTAATTAGCTTTAATTAATTCTTAATAATTTTTATATATGATCTCTTTATTAAGCCAACTTCACAAGTTTCCTTATCCTTCGGATAGCTAATTATATATGAAAAAAATTCATTTTTTTTAACTCGAAGGTTGCCGGCGGGCCTGGCAAGAAGAATAAAAGCCCTCGGGGCCTGATGTGGGGGTTAGCGTGCTAACCTCGTATACGAAAAGTTTCGGGCTCGGATCCGAGGCAGTCCGATGATTTTATTTAAGCCATTTGGATACCAAATGGCTTAAATAAGAATGCCTGGACCTCAAATATGTATAAATAAGAAATTATATATAATATTTAAGATATTATACATATCGCGTACGTGAGCCGCGAAATTTATACGATTAAATATTTCCTAAATTCATCTTCATATATCCGAAAAAATAAGGGTGTGTCGCCGGGAGTCGAACCACGGATCCACCGATTTGCGCTCAGTGTGCCCTTACCACTAGACCACAGCAGGCACACCCTTATTTTTTCGAATATATGAATTTAGTAAATATTTAATTAACCAAATATGTATATTAATCAAAAACGGATATCGTCTAAAGTCTTAAATGGCCTGAGTTGTAGAAAAGACTGTGTGAATGTGTGTGTGAGTGTGGGTGTGAATGAGAAAAAAGTGTGTGTTAAAAATAAAAAAAAAGAATAAACCACAACCACCAAGATCAATGTTGTTAAGCAACGCCAAGCGGTGCTGGAAAACGAGATAGGTGGTCTCCGAGAAACAAGACCGTTAAACGCCAGCCCGAAGCCATCGATATATGTATTGAAATAAATTATAAAATATTGTAGTTGTGGCTGTTGAGTTGTATCAAGGAAGCGTTGCAGGAGCAGAGACAGGCTGCCAATTTTTTTACTTTCTCTTACCTATGTATATATGTAATATATATATAGAGAGAAAGTATTGGATTCATGTCAAAAATTCGATGTCGAGATTTTGATGGATCTTCACGTTTTGAGGTCCCCTGAATCCAAAAAAGTGGTTTTCGCGACATGGTCTGTCTGTGGGTGGGTGGGTGGGTGTGTGGGTGTGTGTTCAATTTTATGCATGAAGGAATTGAGCTAGGAGGTTGAAATTTTATATTTAAGTTAAACACCTCCCGGGACCGGAAAAATAAGCTTTTAATCAAAATCGGCCAAAGAGTACTAGTACTTTACTGATGTACTTTTTCAGTTTTTTTCGATTTTCTCAAAATTCGCTCTAACGATTTTGATTAAAATTCAAAAATCAATTATTTTTTAGATGCTCTTTCAAATGTATATTCTCGTTTTGCCCTCAAAATTGTTTGAAGCACACTTTACTCTTGTTCTTCATAGGAAAGATAGGAGAAATGGTTGTCATGGTAACAAAATATAAATATTTTCCCATACTTATAAATTTTACATCTGAATTCAAATATTCCCTACTGCCGGGAACTAAATACATGTCGACACAAAAAATCTGGTGTGACAAGCACAGTACACAACTTTCGATTACCGAAGGTAAGAGAAAGTTGTGTGCTGTGCGCCAGTCACACCAGATTTTTTCTTTAAATATTATATTGGGCCTAAGTTTCGGTCTCGATAGAGGGCTAAAAATGTATACATATATTTATAAATAAATTGTTCATTTACAGTTTTACATAAAGCAATGGTAAAGTGGTTAAAATTTTTTATACTTTTCCATTGCTTTAATGTAAAACTTTAATGAACAATTTATATATATACACACATTTTTAGCCCTGAAGATGGCCTCTATCAAGACCGAAGCGTCGGCCCAATAAAATATTTAAAGAAAAAAAATTTGGCTGCCAGTCTCTGCTCTGCTCCTGCAACCGGAACCCTTCCTTGATATAAAATAAAATTTAAAGTCAAATGATCTCAGCAGCCGAATGTCTTAAAAAAAAGTGATTTACTATCTGTTGGGTAACTTTGATATTTGACTAAAGGTGAAGCAACTGGTCCTTAAAAATCTCTAAGATTTGTTTTTGCTGGGGGGTTTGTTAAATTATTTCAAAGTGAGTTGCTTTTAATCCTTCTGCTTCTCCTTTAAGCCAGGAGTAATTAATTTTAATTAATTAAAGAATTTTACTACCTCTCCGCCCGCCTCACTACCAGAAGGTTGAACACCTCCCCAACTAGATTGGGCCGCCAATGGCGGACACGTGACATGCCTCTCCTTAATCGTGTGCAATTTTTTAGGTGAATAATTATGAAATGAAAAAGAAATATGAACAGATTTATGCTGAGGAACTTTGATAGATGATACAATCTAATCTATCTCTCTTTAGAATCAGAATTCAAGGCGTATGTCTTTATTCTATCCTAATTAGCCCGCGGGATATTATCTAGACCCCTAGCACAAGAGGCGGATACTGAAACAATCAAAATCAATGACTGTTTTTCTATAGACAGGACAAGGAGCAGGAGCAGCCAAAAATAAAAGCCTCCGAATTAATACAATTCAACGAGATGTTATAGTCAATTAGTTTTTTTTTTCTTCACAATGTGACATCAAATTTAGTTTGATCTGATTAGCCGTTCAGAATCTACAAGGGGTTTAACCTTCAAATATGAATTTCTATATTCAAAATAATTCTACCGACAAATATAGGAAAGTTGAAATTTAATATATATGACGAATTATAAAAAAATATTGTTTGTGAGATTTAACAATTCAATTTTTAAATTGATAAAATATAATTTTTAAAATAATTTAAAATGATTCAAATCTTCAATTGCTAAATAAATATTGTTCTCAGTTTTTAACATGCCTCTATTGATTTCCCATTTTCCAATTATTAAGTTAAGATTAAAAACGCGATTTTAATACCCTTAATTGAATAATTTTCTGAAAATTTTCAGTTAAACGCCTACGATCCCAAAAAAACATATATAATAAACAAGGCTTGCGCTCTTAAATAACTTGCTTATCAGAGAGGTAGCTAGTTAATTAGAAGTGAAACAACAAGCCATTAATGGCTTAAGATGCGGAAAAGACTAAAAAAAAAAAAAAAATAAATAAATCATAGTAAATTTATTTCATTGACTGAGCTCACTTAAGCATTGAGAAAATTATTTGCATAAATACAGTAATAAATGATAAGATAAAAAAAATTTAATGGCATCTTATCAAAATCAATATTATAGCATGTAATAAACGCCTTATCTGTTCTATCAGCATGTAATTTGTGCAAACAAATAGAACTATCTATTATTAATTAAAACTTCATCAATGCATAGGATTAAGGATCCTATTAGGATTAAGGGAGAATCCATAGAAGTGGCGATTGTAAAATTAAATTTGTTCGAATTTAATTAATACAAAAGAAAATTGAAATTCTCTTATCATTCTATCAACTTTTGTTTTCAAATTGATAAATGCTATATTATAGAACATTAGAACATATTAAAATTATTTATAGCCTATGACTTTCAATTACCGAACGATTAAAAAATAATATTATTATTTTCTAGCGAGATTGAATAAGTAAGTGTGTTTAATCCGCTATAGAGGAACTTGAACTTGGTCAGTTGGATTGCCTAGCTTCCAGGCACCTTCAATTCTTTCTATTCGACAGAATAACCCAGCGGTTTCCAACGGGGGAAGTTAGAGAAACGCCTAAATCTTATCATTCTTGTTACTTTCCCTTACCTATGTATATATGTAATATATATATAGAGAGAAAGTATTGGATTCATGTCAAAAATTCGATGTCGAGATTTTGATGGATATACACGTTTTGAGGTCCCCTGAATCCAAAAAAGTGGTTTTCGCGACATGGTCTCTCTCTCTCTCTTTCTGTGTGTGTGTGTGTGTGTGTGTGTGTGTGTGCACGTGTGTGAACAAGATATCTCAAGAACAAAAAGAACTAGGAGGTTGAAATTTTATATTTAAGTTAGGCACCCCCCTTGGGACGTGAGACGAAGCTTTTGAACAAAATCGACCAAAGAGTACTAGTACTTTACTGATGCACTTTTTCAGTTTTTTTCGATTTGGTATACTGTATGCTCCTTACACTAAAATTGTAGATTTCTATCAACTTTTGGAATAAATACGTCACTTGGAAGTAGTACTTTAACCTAATAAGTTTTTTCAGAAATTTCGAAATTTTCAATTTCTTTGTAATATTATGATATAATACTCAATTCTGTCGTTCTGTGCGATGAAGATGCATTTCAATTATATTCTCAGGGTGATCGACATGGACGATAAGAGACTGCCTAAGTTTTTGACAAGAAAAGTGATTGAGGAGAGAGTGTTTTGGTTTGAGGAGTGGGCTTCAATGGCTGCGAAGTATGAGTTTACGTTGGAGAGTAATTTGGAAAATAGGCAAATGTGGTCAACCCAAATGAAGTTAATTCTAAATAGAATGGAAGAAAACCACTTCCGTGAGAATATAATTAGAGCACGCAGTTCCCGCCATCATAAATTATATGCTCAACTTAATTATGAAGTGGCATCAACATATATGCTTTCTCAAAATTTGAGCATGGAGGAGAAGAGACTAATAGTCAAGATCAGATGCGAGGGTCTTCATCTGAATTGCAAACCATGGATGGTGGGCGCGGCGAGAGAGTGTTCTCTATGCAATATGAGGGAAGAGGAGAACGTAAGTCATTTTTTGGGAAAATGTCCAATATTGCTGCCATTTAGAAGGGAAAACTTCAAGAGGGCATATTTAAATAAGGAAGAGAAAGGAGGGTTCTTGATGGAAAATGGAAGAATTTAGCGAATTTTACCAGGGCGGCAGGCAGTTACCGACGACAACTGGTTGCTGAATTTAATTTGAATTAAAACTCCAGGCTGACAGCACATTTGCTAAGCCTAAATAAATGTTTATTTGCATTTTATGCTTATTTCTGTATTTATGTATGAACATAAAATATGTAATTTATTTAAATAAACATTTTCTATTCTATATATTCTATTCTATATTCTACTCAATTTTAAAGTTTTTATTCTTTGACATTTTTCTTAAAACTGAATAGTTTTTGAAATAATCACAGAAAAATTTTTCCTTAATTTTGGAAAGAAAAATCAAAAGAAAATCATGCAGGTGTCATTAATAAACATGTAAATATAAACAAATTCATTTTGTGAAACAAAGAATATACGAGAAAGTTTCGGAGAAGTCATTTCCCATTTTTTTTCCTTGATTTCTGATTCTAAAGAGAAATAGATTCAATTGTATCATCTGTCAAAGTTCGTCAACATAATTTTTCTTTTTCATTTCATAATTATTTATCAATCGTATTTTTCATTTCGATTATATAAAATTATATTTAACAAATGTCTGAGTAGTGTAGGTGTTTAATCAAATCTGAATTGAGGTATTCATTGAATATTAATATCTTATTCAAATGAATATGTCTCGGAAAATTATTTAAATAAAAGATGTCCGAGTTATCAAAAGAAATTGTACAATGGTTCAATATTTAAATTAGCAGATGTCCAAAAAGACTGAAAAAATAACGACAGGGGGGATCAAAAAGGCGAAGCCTTCAGATTAGGTGCGCGGCCCATCGAAATCGGATTGCAAAATTAATATTTAATAATAAATTACATTCCCAGAACAAATAGATTATTCATCGAATAACTTGTTTTTTTTTTTTTATTCATTAGCTATTCTATAAGTTACATCCTCTGATGTATTGATATAATAAAAAACAAATTAGAGATCGTATTTATTATTTTTTTATTCATGAATGGAATATCATTCAAAAGAGAGAGAGAGAGAGGAAGTTGTTTATTTTGATTGGTTGAAATTTAATATTAGAAGAGAGAAAGAGAGAGAAGATTAATATTAATCAGCAAAGGGAATGAAAAAAACAAAAACACAAAAAAAAAAACAAAATTACAAGTGAAATTTTTCAAGGTCTAGGCCTCAACACCATTCCCTCGTTGCCTCTCTCTCTTTCTCTTTCTATTATAGATTGTTCAGAACCAAAATTCTCGTGTAATACTCAGAGGTAGAAATTTTTTTTTTTTTTTTTTTTTTTCATTTTCTAAAGAATTTTCCTAGGCTGTGAAATTTGTTCCATGGCATTTAGATTTAATGAGTCAGTTACTCTTATAATTTGGCTTCGTCTAAAGCTACGTTTTCCTCGGTGCGACTCTCACGATTAATATTTTCGAAATTTATATATTTGAATCAGATTCAAAATTCTTTTCGAACTTTAACTTGTAACAAAACTGTGATTGTGACTGCCGCTAGAGTCGTTAACGATAATCGTTGCCAGTCCAGAAGAAATATAGTCGTTAGTTGTAAACGATTATTTGATTCATCTCAGCACGAAATTAAACTGTTCAGCAGAGAGACGGAAGAATTCTGAGAAATTTCTGTTGTCTTCACATACGTGTGTTTGAACTAAGAAATGAAGACCGTACGGTTTTTTTTTGCTCTTTTTATCGCATGGGGGTATGGAGAAGTATTTCGTCATCTTCCATCCAAGGGCGGATCCAGAGGTGTTTCTCGGGGGGGGGGGGTAATATAATATGTTGTGACTGGTCGCACAACACAATTTTTTCTTAATTTCAGTAATTTATGCCCAATCGCACCGCACAATTTAAGTATGACTTAAAATTAAGTATCAACAACCTGGCAACGTTGTAAATTTTAGTGATATTCTGGTGATTTATTTTTAATTTAATAATTTTTTCTTTTTAATAATCATAAACTAAATTAAATACATATTGTTTATAAATATTAATTTCAGAAAAATGAGAAAATCAGAAACAAAATATTAATTTTCATGATTTTTGATTAATTAATAGCAATTTTATATATAGGCTACTATATATAAATATTAATAACGATCTGTCACTCTATAACAGTGTTTTTCAATCTATGGGTCCCTCCTCCTAGGAGGGTGGCGAAGCCTCACTCGGGGGGTAGGCGGCAAAAGGAAAAAGGCAAAGTTCTACACGATAATAAAAACATAATTTCATGGAGAAGGGAAATAGGTACCAAAATAGAGAAAATCATATAACTTACATAGTCTTTTGATTTACAATCTTTTTGTCGGTCATGAACCAAGAGAATCGCCAGAATTTTTCAACCTGTAAATTCAAAAAGATTGAAAAACACAGCTCTACTAATATAAGACTGGAAAATTTCGTTTCAAAATTCCAACGGGAAGTTGGTCAGAGCGTGACAGACGGATGGACCGACAGACCCTCCTCTAATATAATATAGATCATCCTCGAAAATATAGTTCATATTGTTCATGTTTTTTATAAGAAAAATCGAAATCGAATCCAAAAAATGTATTATTATTAGTTAATTAATATTATATTATCAATATTGTTTTTTAGCTTAAGTCATTGCTAAGCCCCCGAAATCGAGGGCTTAAATATTTGGGGGTTAAGTATGAAATTTAACAAACTTTCATTGTCATCCGTTGCTAACCACGTTCGTTGCTAAGATAACACGTTCTCTGATTGAAAATAAAATCATGTTTCAAGACCCAAATGGCGTGAATAAAGATGCCAGGACCCCCAATATATATTTATTAATAAATAACAGTATCGTTTAAGTCTTATAATATTAAATCACAAATAAATCAGCAGAATATCACTAAAATTTACAACGTTGCCATGTTGCTGATACTTTATTTTAAGTTATACTTAAATTGTGCGGTGCGATTGGGCATTAAAGGCGCATTCTGTACTTGTTTGCCAGGATATAAATACAAATCAAATTTTTAAGTATTATTTTTTAAAATTTTACATTAAAACTAAATTTTTTTCCGAAAAAAAGTATTTTTTTCAAGTCTCGGGGGGGGGGGGGTAATTACCCCCTTTACCTCGCCCCCTTGTATCCGCCCTTGCTTCCATCTCCCCAAAAAGACATCTTGGTAATAGTCTAAT
The DNA here is from genome assembly GCA_023213315.1 of Euborellia annulipes. NCBI lineage: Eukaryota > Metazoa > Arthropoda > Insecta > Dermaptera > Anisolabididae > Euborellia > Euborellia annulipes. The sequence goes on along the minus strand of JAKCPI010002151.1, from coordinate 38,279 downwards.
ATTTTACGTCTACTCAACTGTCTTTTTAGATGCTCTATAAAATGTATATTCTCATTTTGCCATTGAAATATTCTGAAGACCACTTTACTCTTGTAATTCATAGAAAAGATAGGAGAAATGGTTGCCATGCATATATCGGCGGTAATTAAATATATTTCGACACAAAAAATCTGGCGTGACAAGCACAGAACACAACTTTCAATTACCGAAGGTAAGAGAAAGTTGAGTGCTGTGCGGCAGTCACACCAGATTTTTACTTTTTCGTATAAATAGCCATTCTGGATGTTTGAAATAAGAAACCTTCTCTTTGATAAATTCTACTATCATCATACTATAATATAAAGCGCTAGCCCCTGACTTTCTAACCCTTTGTGTATGTGCCTATCAGGGCGCTGATCGGCCAGAATAAAAGGAAGTTGAGACAAAGAGGGAAATTTAATAGTGCAGCATGCAAAATTTCCAAACAGTGGGCAAGAATAAATTCGATAAATTTGCTCGCTGAAGGCGAGCAAGGGAGTTCAGGGGGCGCAGCACCCGCCTTCGGCGGGCTTTCCAGCTTGTTTAAATATATTACATCTCGGTCAGCGGCGTACCTAGCCTTTGAGGGCGGGGGAGGGGCGAAGCTCAACTAGAGCGCCTTCGGCGGGCAAATTTCTTACGCCCTGTAATTCCCTCAGCTAATTTACGAATTTTAAAGAGTCATCTTGATATTAATTATAAAAATTGCATTCATGGAATGCTCAGCATATTGGTCATATTGGATGGGAGAAGTTAACGAATTGCAAAACTTCTGTTGATTGTAGGCTACTGAAGATGATTCCATATCACTGGGGTCGAATGAAATATCTACAAATAAACGCAAAAGTATTTATTTTTGGCCGACGGCCCTTAGAATTAAATTGAAAAACTTATTTATTTTAGTTCGATTACCGAAGGTACGAGAAAGAGAAAAAATCAGGGCAATTCGTCAGTGTAAAGAATCAATGACAAAAAAAATAACGTCAAATTCGCAAAGCCTCTTGGACGAAAAACGGATTAGAGATTGAAACGAATGTGAAGCTTTTAGCTTTCTGGACTGAAGAAGCCTTGGAATCGTAATTGAATTTTCTCTCCTTTTCAAATTATGGTTACAAAAGTAATGTTTGTATTATGGAGTAAAATCAATAAATTTATCGTGCATGTCGGTACACTTATCAATATTTTAATAGTATGATAGAGTGTAATCAAAATATTTTATTAAAGTGAAACTTTTATTTTAATGGACTCAGATTTTTTCGCTCTTCTATTAGTATGTCGCGTTATAGGCCGTGACGCTACAAGCCATGACGTCACAAGCCGTGACGACAAATACAGGTAAGTTGAAATTTAATATATATGACGAATTATGAGATTTAATTATTCAATTTCTAAATTGATAAAATATAATTTTTAAAATAATTTAAAATGATTCAAATTTTCAATTACTAAATAAATATTGTTCTCAGTTTTTAACATGCCTCTATTGATTTCCCATTTTCCAATTATTAAATTAAAATTAAAAACGCGATTTTAATACCCTTAATTTTCTGAAAATTTTCAGTTTAACGCCTACGATCCGAAAAAAAGTTTCACTTGCATCGTGGTTTCATAAAACCACACAATGATTTTTTTTTAAATTAATTTCTTTAATATTTTTTTCAGCATCTGAGGCTATTATTTATTTCAATTGAATACATTTTCTCTGTGACCGGATGGGGTCTCTCAATCTCTAGAGATAATTCATTTTAATTCGGATAGCCGGTTCTTTAGTACTGAGATGATGGTCACAAATAGCGAGTATGGTTGCATCGAATCAATGAACGCGTTTGTCGTGTCAGAGAGGGAGATAAAAAAAGGAAACATGGAGTCGGCCCTGGCAAGACAGTCAAATTCACAAAAAAAACCGTTGTTAAATCTATTTATGTAGATCTTGCTCGTAGACAGTAAAGAAAGTATTCAACTTACATATTTGATTATACTTGTCTGTTGTTTAAATTCACTCCTGAATGGATGGTATGAAGAGAGAAACCATACTAGTTGGTTTATCTGCAAATGCAACCCAATACATTTACTATAGGCCTATATTATCAACAAATTCTCTTATCAATTTTTTTTTTTTATTTATAAAGAAATTAAATCATCACATTGCGTTATATAAATAAAAAAAAAAATTAGACTTTAGTGTCAAGGGACGTATCTAACCCACTTTCTTAGGCTGAACGCACACCAATTGAGTAAAATGCTCTTGGACAAAACGTTTTGTCCAAGAACAAAACGTTTGGCTCAATGCCAACGCACACCGATTAGGCAAAATGTTTTGCCATTGAGCATTTTTGCCTAATCGTGGTGCGTTGCTCAATGGCAGAATATTTTGTTCAATTCCAAAGCACATCGATTGAGCAAAACGCTCAATGGCAAAACATTTTGTTCAATGTTAGCGAGGTGAATAGCTGAATCAATATGTAGTAGAAAAATAAAAGGCCGAGCAGCTAGATTTATTTCTTTAATAGAGAACTCACAGCAGCGACGTTTCGGTCGACTATGCGACCATCTTCATGGCTACAATGGAGTTTACAAAAAAACATAACATCAAGAGGCTGTATAAATAAAATTTCAAGACATAAAAATTATCATTACCTAGAGTTCAGTCATAAGAAAAACCTCTCAAGTTGTTTGACAGACATTTCATAAATTTCATTACGATCTATCAGATACAATGCATTCAGCGCCAAAAGTCAATATAAATTTTATTTTAATTACACGCATCTTATATACCTAGTTCTAATTTAATAACATATTAATAGATTTTTTAATATTAAAATAAATTCCCAAAGTATTTATAAATTGACATAACAAATATAAATTAATATTTAATATTTAATTTTTTTTTCCTTTTTTACTTTTTAAGACCTCGGGCAAATTCAATTTTAAATAATACACTTGACAAAACCAAACAATATAGGCCTATATAGTTATTTTATTACATTTCTGTAAGAGAGGACCGTAGTTTTAAAGTCCCTTTTGCAATTCACTGTTTGATTAATAAAAATAAATATTAATAAATAAGAAATTATATATAATATTTAAGATATTATATATATCGCGTATATGAGCCGCGAAATTTATACAATTAAATATTTATCAATTCATATATCCGAAAAAATAAGGGTGTGCCGCCGGGAGTCGAACCACGGATCCTCCGATTGGTACTCAGAGTGCCCTAACCACTAGACCACAGCACATTAAAACATAAACATCTTTTCAAAACAAAACAACAACTAGCCACCGCCTCCTCTGTCTTCTTCTTCTATACTCCTTGTTGAGAATCCAACCGGCAGGGATGGGCAAGTTACTCGATTTTGAGTAACGAGATACAAAATACCAATTACTTCAGATTTTTGTAACGAAATACAAGATACCAATTATTCACGGGTTTGTGTAACGAGATACAAAATACCAATTACGTATTTCAAATACATTGAAAATACCAATTACAAACAAATTTTTCCTTGATTTTAAAATACTTTTTGCAGGGGTAATTCTGGAACTAGACCCCTGCACGGGTACGGGTTGGCCCGTAGACCGTTACCCGCCTGGCCCGCGGGCTTTGGAGGCCATGAAAAAATTACGGGCGGATACGGGAGGGTAGCAAGTCTAAATAAACGGGTTCGGGCGGACGGGCATGCAAATGAAATTTTATTTAAAAATTATTAGACATTCGTTCTAATAAGATTTAAACTTTCGACCGTTGGTTCTCGTTGAAACATTTTGTAAATTAAAATTAAATATACAAATTAAACACTAGGTTATTTGTTTCAAAGGTTTTATTAATTAAAAATTAACACTTAATACGTATTTCGACAATTTCTTGTCATCATCAGAAGATCATTCTGATGATGACAAGAAATTGTCGAAATACGTATTAAGTGTTAATTTTTAATTAATAAAACCTTTGAAACAAATAACCTAGTGTTTAATTTGTATATTTAATTTTAATAGACATTCGTTCATTCATTCACTAAATCTCGGGCGGGTATGGGCGGGTTTGAAAAAATTCCGGGCGGGCCTGAAGAATGGTAAAAAATTACGGGCCGGGTACGGGAGGGAAGTCAAAAAAAAAATACGGACACGGACCGGCCAAAAAAAATCGACCCGTGCAGGGCTCTATCTGGAACCCTAAATAAATTTAGTTTAGGAAAGTGGCAGCTAAACTTATATTGGAGAATACCTTTGGAAAATCGAAAACAATAAAATTATTCATGACACTAAAAAAATTTATTTATAAAAATATGAAAAGGTTTGAAAAAACCAAGTTTTCAAAAGTTTTGTCGGATAATCTGGACCTTGATGGAGAATGAATAAACCCGCAAATGAAAACAATCTTTCAACTGGGGCAGAAGAACAAAGATTTAGTCGTTCAGAGCTGGTTGAAAGAAGAAAGCAAAAAAGTTTTTTAACGAAGAGTGAAAATTTGGCGTTTTGATTGACTTCTCTTTACTGGTTTTTACTAAGATTCAGAGCAGAGAACCCACACGACGATTACATACATACAGTAATATTAAATAAATTAAAACGATTTCAGCTCCCTCTGCAAGATTCTTATACTGCGGCAAATTAAAAAAAAAAAAGTATTTGGTATCTCGAATTTCAGATACCAATTACTAAAAAATGTAACGAAATACAAGATAGCAATTATTTTGCCTATGCTGTAATGAGATACAAAATACCAATTAATATTGTATTTGGTATCTTGTATTTCAAATACATGTAACTGATTAACGCCCATCCCTGCCAACCGGTCACAAATTGTTAGTGGGGAGAAGTTCTTTTTTTGTTATAACTAGAGACCGGATTTTAAGCAAAATGCTTATTGCTCAATTTTATAAGCAACCATTAGATATTTAATTTCTAAACGAATTAGGAAAAACTAAGTGCATTGAGATTGCATTTTTTATGCTTTTTTTGAGTTTTCATGCTTTTTTCCCCTTTCGTGCTTATTTGAACTTATCTTACGAATATTTATAAATTTTTTTTTTTTTATTAAAAAACACTTTTTTCCCATTCACACACGCATACACCAGGGACGTATATAAGGGGGAGGGGGCGCCCCCCCCCCAAATTTTCAAAAAACCCCGCAGTGTGAAAAAAATATCGCCCTGTAAAAAAAATTTTTTCAGCAGGGTGAAAAAATTTGGTTCCGCAAAAACAAAATTTTTCGCAGGTCGGGGCGGAATAAATTTAGTTTATTTTAAAAAAAAATTTGTATACGCCATTGGTATGAGTAAAAATTGCTTATGAGATGCTTTTTTTCAACTTTTATGCTTATTTAACAACTTTTAATTCAAGTTTTTTATGCTTTTTAAAGCACGTTTTTTCCATTTTTTTTTAATGTTTTTTTGTCCGGTCTTATAGTTAGTTTAGTTATAACTAAAGACCGGACAAAAAAGCATAAAAAAATGGAAAAAACGTGCTTTAAAAAGCATAAATATACTAATAAATTTTTTGAGTTATTAATTCCTCAAGTTACGATTTCTCCCATAGAGAATGTATAGAGAAATATTTATGTATTCTTTGAATGTAAACAAATCCTCAAGCAGGCACTGGATTGGATACGTAGTAATAAGTTTCTTTAGGCCCTCGGGGCTTGGGGTAGAGGTTAGCGTGCTAACCTCGTATACCAAACGTCGCGGGTTCGGACCCCAGGCAGTCCGATGATTTTATTTAAGCCAATTGGATACCAAATGACTTAAATAAAAATGCCTGGACCCCTATATGTATATTTATCAATAACGGTTATCGTCTAAAGTCTTAAATGGCCTGAGTTGCCGAAAAGACTGTGTGAATGTGTGTGTGAGTGTGAGTGTGAATGAGAAAAAAGTGTGAATGTTTAAAAAAAAAAAAAAAGTTTCTTTAGCCCTCGGGGCTTGGCGTAGAGGTTAGCGTGCTAACCCCGTATACCAAACGTCGCGGGTTCGGACCCCAGGCAATCCGATAATTTTGTTTAAGGCATTTAAGGCAATTTATTTTATTTGGAGACAAGGTTGTATTGCAGAAAAACAGCATTTAAAAAAAAATTTCAAATGAAATTTTGACTCAAATGGATCTCCTTTTTTGCACCAGCAGAGTTTATGTGTGGCGCTTTAGCTAGGCAATTTGTGCCGCCTTGATTATAAGTTTTTAATTAAAATTCATTTCGTTAGTTAATCGTCTTTTTACGCCTCCATTGCCATAAACATGAAATATTATATGAAAACAATTTTGTTTTTCTCAAAGATACTTCAACTTTATTCCCTTTTTCTTTTGTAATTGAATTTACAAGAACGAAATTGCGGAGGTAATTTATTTAGCGAAAGAGAGAGAAAAGGCAATCTATAAGAAAATAATTTCCATCCTGGTATAGAATGAGAAAATAATCATAAATCAAAGATCGCATCATCTTTAAGGTAAATTAAGCAAACAATTAAATTTTATCTTGAAAGAATTTTCTAAAATAAAATACAAGATTTTATTCAAGATTATTGAGAAAAATTTTATATTATGGTTCGACGAAAAAAATAAGACAGGGTTTCCCTAAAACTCTCATAAGCGATAATAGACCCTTAGGCTATTTCGGGAATAGCAATTTTCAACCTTTTTTTTTTCTCTCCTGGGCTATACACATCCGAATTTGGACATTCTTTCACTTTACTTGCTTTATCTGCTTTTTTTTTTTTTTAAACATTCACACTTTTTTCTCATTCACACTCACACTCATCCACACATTCACACTGTCTTTTCGGTAACTCAGGCCATATAAGACATTTACGATAACCGTTGTATAAATAATTATATTTATTGGGGGTCCAGGCATTCTTATTTAAGCCATTTGGTATGCTTTGTCTGTTGTGGGTACTTTTTACAAAAAAAATAACATCCCTTGATATTGACTATAAGAAGATATCTAACAAAGCTGTGAGTGTTATTATATCTAAGATAATATTTTCTTTGGCTGGAGACTGTGTATATTATCAATGCTGGGTAGAAAGCCAGGATTAGAAATAAAACACAATGTTATTTCAATATGCTCGTCGACGTTTCTGTTGATAATCGCCCCCTTCCTCAGGACCTGGTCGACATTTTTATATTTTTACAAAAATAAAATATACATTGCAAATGCAAAAATATTAGAAGTTTTAAAAAAATTCTTTTCTCTTGCTACTTTTATTAACTTTGCCCATCAACCGTAGGTTGGCAGGTAAAGTTAATGTAATCGTAAAAAAAATCGAAATTTTTCTGAAGCTGCCAAAATGCGTTTTGAGGTCCCTTGAATCCATTTAAGAAGTTTTTTCGAATGATGTCTGTGTATGTCTGTGGTAATTTTTTTCGTCTACGAAATCTCAAAAACTATTCATTCAATTATTTTGAAATTTTGCACCCATAAACTGGGGGTAGAGGCCAAGAACTGAAAAGCTTTTGGTAAACATTGGACCATTAGGGGGGGGGCTCTAGGGGGGGGACAAAAAATTTTTCTTACATAACCTATAATTTTATTTATATTTTCAGAAACTAGGCTTCCTCCCAAGTAAAATGATATATAATATGTATAACATCAGATCATCAGGGGGGGGGGCTCTAGGGGGGGGACAAATAATTTTTCTTACATAACCTATAATTTTTTTTATATATATTCAGAATCTAGACTTCTTCCGGAGTAAAATGATATATAATATGTATAACATCGGACCATCAGGGGGGCTCTAGCGGGGGGGGGGCGGACAAATATTTTTTTCTTGAATAGTGGGTGGGCAAAGTTGTGCGCTCGGCTTAGTCCGACCCTTTTTTTTTTTTTAACATTCGCACTTTTTTCTCATTTGCTCTCAAATTCACACACACATACATGCAGTATTTTCGGCAACTTAGGCCATTTAAGACTTTTAACGGTACTCGTATGTTTTAATAAATCTATTGGGGGTCCAGGCATTTCTATTTAAGTCATTTAGCTCTTGCTACTTACTAAGCAGGTGTCAATTATAACAATAAGGTGTTATTTGTTGTGATATTTTAAACATTTTGATTACAATGTATAATTCAATATAGCAAGTATGATTTGTTTCAAATACAAGATGATGTTACAGCAAATCTCTCGATTAGAATAAATAGTAATTTCCTTTACTTTGTTTGATTAAAACTTTTCAATTATATAATTAAATCACTTTAGCTAATTAACTAGTTTATTTTTATACAAATCTTTTAAATAAGGAATTATTATTTTTTCCTTTTTTTTTTTTTTAATTTCTAAATTATAAAAAAATAATAATTTTCTTTATGAAGAGGTCACTCACATGTCTTGTTTAAATTGTTACATGTTTTTCTAAAATTTTTTTTTACTTTCTCTTACCTCTATATATATGTTAATATATATATAGAGAGAAAGTATTGGATTCATGTCAAAAATTCGATGTCGAGATTTTGATGGATCTTCACGTTTTGAGGTCCCCTGAATCCAAAAAAGTGGTTTTCGCGACATGGTCTGTCTGTGGGTGGGTGGGTGGGTGGGTGGGCGTGTGTGTGTGTGTCTGTGAACAAGATATCTCAAGAACGAAAAGACTTAGGAGGTTGAAATTTTATATTTAAGTTAGGCACCCCCATGGGACGTGACACGAAGCTTTTGAACAAAATTGGCCAAAGAGTACTAGTACTTTACTGATGCACTTTTTCAGTTTTTTTCAATTTTCTCTAAATTTGCTCCGACGATTTTTTTTTTAAATTCAAAAATCAATTATTTTTAGATTCTCTTTAAAATGTATATTCTTATTTTGTGATTGAAATCTTCTGAAGGCCACTTTACTCTTGTACTCCATAGAAAAGATAGGAGAAATGGTTGCCATGGTAACAAAATATAAATATTTTCACATACTTATAAATTTTACATCTTGAAAATCGAATGTACCGTACTGTCGGAAACTAAATACATGTCGACACAAAAAATCTGGTGTGAAAGCACAGAACACGACTTTCGATTACCGAAGGTAAGAGAAAGTTGTGTGCTGTGCGCCAGTCACACCAGATTTTTCCCTTTTCCCTGTAGGTAAATCAAAATTTTTTAATTGAGTTGTTGTAAATGCAACTCAATTTTTGAATGTCCTCTTTATAATTACAATTGTTCGGATGTTTATTAATTGCAATCATTTCTAAAAAGTTTCTTTTAAAATAATTGCTTTCTTGGTATAATATTTGAAAGTTTTCGAATGTCGACCAGATCCTGAGGAAGGGGGCGATTAGCACCCGAAACGTCGACGAGCAGATTGAAATAAAATTGTGTTCCTAAGAGACCGAAATTGATCAAAGAAATAAACTTAACTGACTCATCCTTCAGTGAAATAGCTATGCTGTAATTTTGAATATTTATAGTTAAATAAATTTTAAATAAAATATGTAGGAGTGGGTGTACCAGTGCCAAACCAGGCACCAGTAGTAGACCATTTCAAACTTCAAACCGAAATATTAACCATCTGTTGAATTCTCAGCCACTTTTTTTTACTTTTGGCAGGACTGCTGTACTTCTACCAATCATGTAATCATAGATACAAGTGATGTATACGCCAATTATATCATTAAAACTCCCATAATCCGAAACGACAATCGTTCACTTCGTTCCTGGCGGCCATTTTAATAAGCAACGTGTATAACGCTAAGTTTTTTTAATCTTTTTAAATGTTTGTTTATTTCAATCATTGCAATCTATTTTCGAATTAACTACATAGTATAATACATATATTAATAATATTTAATAATATTATGTCTTATTTCATTAGAAAATGCTAATTTAAATCAATGGTTGTCATTGGTAAACTATTGGAACACGAATTCAATGATGTTCCAGTAATATTCCATTTTGTCTACAACTCGTGATTAAGCTTTTTGATAATTTTTTTCTTTTTTCTTTTACATTTGTATTTACTTCATACACTGAATACATTATTATAATAAACTACTGAAAAAATTACAAAGTTCCAGTTGTAGACCAGTGGTTTATTACTGGTAACATCTACACTATGAATTTGTTCCAGTAATTCACCACCTACATTTTTTTACAAACACAATGCCACCGTAAAGAACGTTTTTCAAATATGGAGGAACACGTCATAAAAACGAGAGACGAGATAAGCAAAGGCGCAAAAATTATTACTACTTTGGATTACATATAGCCTAATCAATTATTTATTAATCAAGAGTCGCGGGAGCGAGCTAGGAAAAAGCAAAAGAAAGCAAAGAAACTCTTAATACTACCATTTAGTTGACATTCCAATAGATGCCAATGGCCCATTGCATTTAGATGGACGAGTCGTCCCTAGACTATATTATCAAGAATGATTTTAAATCCTTAATAAAAGATAGGGACGTGAAAAAATTTTTTTGAGAAACTTTTCTCTTTCTGGGCGAATATCTCAAAAAGGTTTTAAGATATCGGAGCCAAATTTTTTTTTTTATAAAACTAAAATAAATAAGTTTTTTCAATTTAATTATAAGGGCCGTCGGCCAAAAATAAATACTTTTGCGTTTATTTGTAGATATTTCATTCGATCCCAGGGATATAGAATCATCTTCAGTATAATAAACAGATGTTTTGCAAATCGTTAATTTCTGACATCCAATATGACCAAATAGCTGAGCATTGCATGAATGCAATTTTTATAATGAACTGTAGGCCCTATTATAAATTTTGGAATGCTCAGCTATATTGTCATATTGGATGGGAGAAATTAACGATTTGCAAAACATCTGTTAATTAAGAATGATAAGGAGAAAAAAACAAGCTTCTGTTTTCTCTCTCACTACTTCAATTTATTACAATACTGGCATAGAACGTCCAGACACGAAGCTCATGCGCTCAATTGTTCTCAAATATATTTTTACTAAATTGACAATCTCTCTGATAAAATTCATATATGCACTGAGGATGGTCTCTGTATAGGAGCCGAAATATTTGCAATAAATTGAAGTAGTGAGAGAGAAAACAGAAGCTTGTTTTTTTCTCCTTAACGTTCTCATCTACGATTCCCAGCTACAAGTAACTACTGCGTCTGTTAATTGTACTGAAGATGATTCCATATCACTGGGGTCTAACTCCTTAAGATTCGTAAATTAGCTGAGGGAATTAATTGCAGGGCGTAAGAAATTTGCCCGCCGAAGGCGCTCTAGTTGAGCTTCGCCCCTCCCCCGCCCTCAAAGACTAGTTACGCCGCTGACTGAGATGCAATATATTTAATCAAGCTGAAAAGCCCCGCGGGTGCTGCGCCCCTGGACTTCCTTGCTCGCCCTCGGCGATCAAATTCATCATATTTATTTATTCTTGCTCACTATTTGGAAATTTTGCAATTGCTACAGTTTTAAATTTCCCTCTTTGTCTCAACTTCCTTTTATTCTGGCCAATCAGCGCATACACACAGGAACATGAAGTCAGGGGCTAGCGTTTTATATTATAGTATGATGATAGTAGAATTTATCAAAGAGAAGGGTCGTCCGGTTTCTAATATTTGTATTTAAGCCCTCGGGCTTGGTGAAGGGTTAGCGTGCTAACCTCGTATACCAAAAGTCGCGGGTTCGGACCCCAGGCAGTCCGATGATTTTATTTAAGCCATTTGGATACCAAATTACTTAAATAAGAATGCCTGGACCCCCTATTTGTTTATTATTCAATAACGGATATCGTCAAAGTCTTATATGATCTGAGTTGCCTAAAAGACAGTGTGAATGTGTGTGTGAGTGTGAGTGTGAATGAGAAAAGAAAATATTTGTATTTCTAATTTCAAACATCCAGAATGGCCACTTATACGAAAAAGTAAAAAGTGGCAACTTGCTCTCTTAAACCCAAAACTTTCAGGGCTTCAACTTTATTGCAATTGCAGGCCGGAAATCCAACTATGTAAAAACACAAGTATTAATTATCTAGCTAAAGCGTTTAACAAAAAAAATAAAAGCTTTTTCCAAAAATTCATTATTTTTCTTAATTAAAACAATTAAAAAAATTATAGAGGGTAGAAGGCGGGTTTTCCACCTATTTGGGCGTGGTGCCCGCCGGACAGCAACAATTACTAGCCTAATAATTATTCTTTAAAGAGTTTCGTTTAAAAATGTTAATTAAAATTATGCTTGCAAATAGAAAACACAACCATTAACCTTACTTATCCATGCAATTAGCGTAAAAACATTTAAATATATAGCTACACCCTATATATTATGGGGTAGAGGACATAACAATTTTCCCACTTAATAGATTTGTCTCTAGGAAAGAAAAAAAAAAACAGAGCGTATTTAATAATAGTCAAAGCAATTATAGATTAGAACTAGTCGCGCAGCCTCTCTTCGGCGGACCATCTTCATAGATGGACTTCTTTCTCTTCTTGAGTTTCTTCTTAAAACCTTAATTTTAATTAGGCCTATTTGAAAGATTATTTTATTTTATTTATTTAGAATAACAAAATTTTAAAATTTTTTATTTTTAAATAACCTAACAGGTACATTCTCTAGGCAAAAACGTTAACTTTTTTCATCTAAAATCAATGTTAATTCATTTTAACACCTCCTTGACTAAATTGCTATTCAGAAAGCAAAAACTTTAATGCTAAAGCGTTAACATTTAGTTAATAGTGTTAAAAATTAATGTCATGTCTAGGGGGTGCCTTTAATATTTTTAACGCCGTATTTAATGCATAAAAATGGCATCTTTAACCAAAAAGTAAGATTATTATATTTACAGCTTTGACAAAAAAGCAAAGCCCCCGAGTTTGGCGTAGTAGGTAGCGTGCCTACCTCCTATACCAAACGTCGCGGGTTCGGACCCAGGCAGTCCGATGATTTTATTTAAGCCATTTGGATACCAGATGGCTTAAATAGAAATGCCTGAACCCTCAATAGATATATTCAATACAACGGTTATCGTCTAAAGTCTTATATGGCCTAAGTTGCCGAAAAGACTGTGTGAATGAGTTTTTTTTTTTTTTTTTTTATTTATTTGGCTTTCGGCCAAAAGCCATACCAAAACATTACATTCCAAACGTACAAAATACAATATAAAAACGTCGCTGTTAAAATTTGGTTTAGAGAATAGCATTTTTTTAACGCTGTTGTTATTACTTTACTTTTTAACACCCAACTTATGATCTTAAATTTTAACGTCTGTTTTTATAGAATCTATATATAATAATAGCGGAGTGTCCGTCTGTCCGTCTGTCACGCTCTGTTTGACCAACTTCCCGTGAAAACATTTCCTTAAGCAGTCACTGGATTGAAATAGTAATAAAAGTTTTCTTTCGGTAATTAAGAAAGCGAGGCCCGATGATTTTATTTAAGCCATTTGGATACCAAATGACTTAAATAAAAATGCCTGGACCCACAATATGTGTATTAATCAATAACGGATATCGTCAAAGTCTTATATGGCATAAGTTGCCGAAAGTACTGTGGGAGTGTGAATGAGAAAAAAAGTGTGAATGTTTAAAAAAAAAAAGAAGGCGAGAGTCCGCCACAGCTGTAGGGAGATTCAGGGGGGCGAAGCCCTTGACTAGCCGCGCCACCCGCTGAAGGCTAGTATCCCTATAAATGAGTTTACTTATACCATTTGGCAAGGGCGTATATAGAAATTTTTTCGGGGGGGGGGGGCCTGAACTCAAAAATTTTTCTGCGGAAAATTTTTTTTTAAGCAACTAAATTTTTTTCACACGAAATTTTTTGCGGAACCAAAGTTTTCCATCCTGCGGAAAAATTTGTTGCGCTGATGTCTGTATATCCCTATATATGTATATATATGTTTGGGAAATTTCGGGAGGGGCCGGCCCCCCTTATATACGCCCCTGTCATTTGGTATCGAAATTATTTATTCGCTCAGGGGCCCACATCTTGTGGATGGCGGCCACGATATTAAAATTGCAACTTCGTTGCCTATAATTTTATTCTAGTCGAAATAAAGACTTGGTTCCGCCGCATGCGGACAAAGCAAATTTCCCTCACAAATGATTTTTCCAAAATCTTTAGGCTTATGTAATTACAGTATTTCCAGATAGAAATATTTTTTATTGTAATACAATTATTCTTCCTCTTTATTCTCTTTCATTAAATTTCCATGTTAAAATCAACATTTGTATTCTAGTTTAAGAAGAAATCTTGCATTGCGTGATCAATGACTGGAAGTGATCTTCAAATTTGTTTCTAGAAGAGGTTGACTCTTCTAAGAAACCACAATTATGTCTCTTTTTGAGATAAAAATATATTCATAGGCTAGTTAGCATTTAAAAATAATTCTTCTTCATGGGAAAATTCTTTTAGATTTTTTTGTTTTGAAATTTTTTAAGAGATGAGCTCTCGTTATTTCAAAATTAAGATTTGCATAATTTGTAGAGTAAATGCAGGGTAAAGGGAGGATAGAGGATGAGATTTCCAGCCATTAAATAGTATTAATTTGTAGAGTGATTGTCTAAGATAAAATAGTCAAAACCACCAATATCCATCGAGGCCGATTCAACGAAAAAGATCTGGTGTGACTGGCGCACAGCACACAACTTTTTCCCTGGAGAAAGTTGTGCACCGTGCTGGTCACACCAGATTTTTTGTGTCGAGATATATTTAGTTTCCCATAGCACCTTAGTTTCAAACTTGCATTTTAAATGTTGACTGCTTCAAATAAACTATGGTTATTTTTCAAAATTTTAATCTCATATTTGGACATTTTATACACAATATAGAATCGTAAATAAATACAAAATTTCATAAGAATTGGAAAAAAAATTTTAAATGCGTAAAAAGTTCTAAAGGGGACCCCCTTTTGAATCGAAATTAACATACAAATCCCTATAGGAAATTAACATTGTTCCTATGCGAAGATAAGGTGGAAAGGGAATTTAAAACGCGTAGAAAGAGAGAAGATAATGTTTAAGTGAGAGAGAGAGAGAGACTGTATATATGTTTTCTCCGAAACAATTAAAGACAGAAATAAAATAAAAATAAATGGGAATTTAAATAATAATTGATTTTTAATCTAATAAAAAGAAAAAGATTTAAATTCTGTTACCATGGCAACCATTTCTATCTTTCCTATGAAGAACAAGAGTAAAGTGGTCTTCAGAAGATTTCAACGGCAAAATGAGAATATACATTTTAAAGAGCATCTAAAAAATAATTGATCATAATGACTTTTCACCAGCTCTGAGGATGGTTCAAACACGGAACCGAATATATATATATATATATATATAAACTTCAGCTGTGTGAATTAATCGAATAAAGAAATAACCTTAGCTGCATCTCTCTCATTTTTACCCTCTTTTTAATTTACATTTTTACGAATTTTTTGATCAATATTATTTATCAAATACCAAAGAATTTCCCTCTTAGACTCAACTTCTTTTTATTCTGACCAATCAGCGCCCTGATAGGCACATACACATAGCGTTTTATTATCTGGACAACTATTAGTCATACTCCGAGACGCCGCCCGCCAGGGCCTAGCGGGGTAGGGTCGCCGAAGGCACCGCTAATTTATTATAAGTTAAGATTAAAAATGCGATTTTAATTCTCTAAATCGAATAATTTTCCAAAGATTTTCACTTTCAGCCTCCGAAAAAAAGTTTCACTTGCATCGTCGTTACAACCTTGTTTGTAATACAAAAAAAAAAAAGAAAAGAATCTCGAAAGATGTATTTTGTATAATAAATTATCCTTTCTTTCGTCATTGAGAGGCAAATGCAATGCATTCATGCACAGGTTATCAATTGATCATTAGTCCTTGATTGAAGGATTTCATTTGCTCAGGATAGAATAATCATCATCTATACAATAATTAAATTCCAGAATTGAAGACAGACGGACGGACGGACATTATTAGAGAATAACGTAGGCATTTAGATAGAGAGTACCGAGTTGGCCGAGACTGAAGCTCGGTCGTTTTAATGTTTATTTTTTGATAAAATTGGAGAAGACGAACCGAAATTGCCTCCCTTTTAATTCCTAGGTAAACGAAAGTTAACCAAGGGAGCCAAGCCGATATCGTATCGTTGTTGCTTTGCCAGGTGTGCAGAGAGCTTAGAAGTTATTATAAACAAAAGTAGGTAATTAATTCGATTTTCATAATGACTAGGGCTCGGATTTCGCCCTATTTGCCTTTTTTTAATTTATGGCTTACAATTTGATATGTATACGTTTCATGAAATTCTGAATAAATTAAGAGGCATTTGTTAGTGCCTATAATGCCTATTTTGGCCGATTTTGGGTTTTAGTGCCTATTTCATCTTTAAATGCCTTTTTTAGTGCCTATTTTAAGTTCAAATAGCCTATTTCAATTTTTTACGAGCTATATATGGCCTAAATTTAAAATTTTTTTTGAATTATCAAGAAAATATTTCAAGGGGGGGGGGGGGGGTGAAAGGGGTAATTACCCCCCCCCCCCCCCGATATTTAAAAAAAAAACTTTTTTCCGAAAAAAAAAAATTATTTTTAATGTAAAATTAGTACTTAAAAATTTGATTTGTATTTATATTCTGGCAAACAAGTACAGAATGCACCAAAAATAAGACATCAATTTTTAAAATTTTTTTATATTATTTCTTAAATAATGCCTTTTAAGTGCCTATTTTTACAATAAATGCCTTTTTAAGTGCCTATTTTAATAATTTTTAGTGCTTAGTTGCCTGCCTATTTTAAAGATTTTTAGTGCCTATAAATCCGAGCCCTAATAATGACTGTGCAAGGAATATTTAGAACTATTATATCAATAAAAAGTTTCTCTAAATACGCCACTTTCTAATGAGCAGAGATTAATTTTTTATAAAAAAGTTTTTAACAGGAACAGGTAGATAAAGGCAGCCAGAAAAGAACAAAAACTTTATTTAAATATCGTCGACGTTTCGGGAACACATCGCTCCCATCTTCAGGACGATAAATTGTTAATGTAGTTTAGATTGATACATGTAGGTCATACAAACTATAATACAAAATTTGCATATACCATTAAATGTATGTTTAATTGGCTATGAGAATTGTAGTAGGTGCCTGGGCTTAATTTATTGTGTAAACATCAGCACTGACTAAGATTATCGTCCTGAAGATGGGAGCGATGCGTTCCCGAAACGTCGACGATATTTAAATAAAGTTTTTGTTCTTTGCTGGCTGCCTTCATCTACCTGTTCCTGTTGATTATCACTAAGCCATTAATTTCTTCTTTTCAAAAAAGTTTTTACTTTCTCTTACCTATAAATGTAATATATAGAAAATATTTCGATCATGTTAAAAATTCGATGTCGAGATTTTGATGGATATACATGTTTTGAGGTCCTCTGAGTCCAAAAAAGTGGGTCCCGCAAATTGGTATGTGTGTGGACATTTTTAAGAATGAAGGAAATGAGCTACGAGGTTGAAATTTTATATTTAAGCTAGGCACCCCCCCCCCCCCCAGGAAAAGGAAATGGATTGGCCATATACTTAAAAGGAATTGCCTAATGAAAGATGTACTGGAAGGAATGGTAGAAGGACAGTGTAAGAAAGGGAGAAGGAAAAAAATGATCGACGAATTGAAGGAGGAAGATGGATATGAAGGGATGAAAAGATTAGCTCAGGAAAGAGGTGAATGGAGAAGGAAGAATCGCCACTAAAGGACCTGCGAAAAAAGCAGAAAACTTATGATGATGAGACGTGAAAATTAGCTTTTGAACAAAATCGGTCCTAGTACTTTACTGATGCACTTTATCAGTTTTTTGATTTCCTCAAAATTCGTTCCAACGATTTTGTTTAAAATTCATAAATCAACTGAGGATAGATGACTAGGCTAGTATTCTTGGCAATGAGAAAATAACTTTTTTTTTTCTCCGAATATTTCGAAGGCATTTCGGAGAAAACACTCTGAAAAGTTATTTTCTCATTGCCAAGAAACTAGCCTACATCTTCTTCTTCTGTCCTCGCCTTATTCACGCGTTGCGGGGTCGGCGGACCTAACTCTTTCCCTCTAATCCTATCATGTGTTTTTGCGACCGACAAGGATAGAACAGGCCGACCCGTCGTCTGTTGAAAAGAGGAAGGAAGAGACAGACATACAAAGAACGGAAGGACTGCCTGTCCTAGCTCGGGCAGCTCGTGGTCGCCATTCACTACCCACAAGATGTGGGCCCCTGAGCGAACTAACCTACACCTATCCTCACTTATAATCCTTTGCACGCCACATCCTTTCGTATATCATAAATCATCTATTTTTTAGAAGCTCTTTAAAAAGTATATTAGTAAAATTTTTTGTGGAAATGAAGTACACTTTACTGACGTAGTATTTCAGATTTTCCGGCTCTTCCTTCCATAGAGCCAATGTTAAATCCCTATGGGGATTTGTATGTTAATTTTGATTCAATTTAAAAAATTTTATCCAATTCTTATTTTAATTTAGGATCCTCTATTGTGTATATAAAATCTCCAAATATGAGATTAAAATTTTGAAAAATAACCAGAGTTTATTTCAAGCGGTCAACATTTAAAATGCAAGTTTGAAACTAACATTTAAAATACACAGAGCTTATGGAAATTTTGAATTAATTGATTTTTTACTTATGAAATGCAAGTGGTCAAGTTTGAAACTAAATATCTCGACACAAAAATACCTGATGCGACCAGTCACATCAGATTTTTTTTATTTTCTATTTGAATTATTAGAATCTATTAAAATTTATTAAAACATTTGATTATATTGTCCCTATGATGGAAAGAAGAAACAAAAATAATGAAATCTCATATACAAATTTCCTGTTTTTTTACTCACCACTTTATAATGAGAGTAACAGTTCCTAGATGATAGATATCGTTTCTATTGTTTAAATGATATATTATTTCCCTTGTCAATAGTTAGCTACCTCGTCCTGTTTATTACACAGTGCCCGGTGTCAGAAGTTGATGGAAAGCGTTAAAGCAAGAAATGTATGCCCTTATAGCCGGAGAGCTGGCGACAAAAATGGGCTGAAGGCGAATATTTTCAGAATAGGTTTGCATTTCAACGATACTCTAGAGTCAGCACTTCCAGTGACCGGGGCGTTTAGCGGGAATAAGCCGGTAAATTTGCGGGAAAATGGTTTTTCGCAAATATCTTGAAAACTATGCGGTTTTCCGCAAAAATTCATCTATACATAAATAATTGAAATTAAATTACAAACAAAAATGGTTTTGTACATAATTACGCTAAAGTGAACGGTTCGGGAGATATAGCAGAGAAAAATTTGTAATTCATATGAAAGGAAACACTTATATAGAGAAACTAGCCGCGCCGCCCGCCTTCGGCGGGCTTGCGTCTAGCCAGGGGGCTACGCCCCCCTGGATCCCCCAGCCCGCTGGCTCGGGCCCGCCTGCGGCGGACCCTCGCCTTTCTTAAATATGAGAAACGGGCTGGCGTCTAGACAGGGGGGCTACGCCCCCTGGACCCCCACCTGCTGGCTCGGGCCCGCCTGCGGCGGACCCTCGCCTTAAATATGAGAAACGGGCTGGCGTCTGAGACGGGGGCTACGCCCCCTGGACCCCCCCAGCCGCTGGCTCCGGCCCGCCTGCGGCGGACCCTCGCCTTTTCTTAATTATAAAAAGAAAATTATTATTACTACGTATTCCAATCCAGTGCCTGCTTGAGGATTTGTTTACCTTCATAGAATACACAACTTCAAAGAATACTTGAATATTTCTCTATACATTTCCTGGGGGAATCGTCTATACAAATTTAAGAATTAAATAACTACAAAAAGTTATAGGAATTTCGCGACGAGTGACCTGTTCGGGACCTCTATAAGACTGCAAAATTTCGTTTCAAAATTCCAATGGGAAGGGTCAAACAGCAGCAAAAAAAACGAACAAACAAACAAACGAACAAACGAACAAACGAACAAACGGACACTCCGTAATTATTATATATAGATATTTATATCTTGTTGCCATGACAACCATTGTTAGAATTACAAATTTTACCCCTCTATATCTCCCGAACCGTTCACTTTAGCGTGATTATGTACTAGACCATTTTTGTTTGTAATTTAATTTTGATTATTTTTGTATAGATGAATTTTTGCGGAAAAACGCATAATTTTCGAGATATTTGCGAAAAACCACTTTACCGGCTTATTCCCGCTAAACGTCCCGGCACTGCAAGTGCTGACTCTACCAAAAAGCACAGTACTCTTATGTACGAACAAAAGACGGGTTGTGTTGTGGGTAGTGTATCTTTCCATCACTAAAATGCAACCTACTCTGAAAATATTAGCCTTCAGAAAACTCTTGCCCATTTTTGTAGCCAGCTCTTGGACTATTAAAAAAATGAAATATTTATAGAACGTAAATGCATTAACAAATGGAAAGTTTTCTAACATAGTTAACCATTATTTTTTTTTTTTGAATTTATTATAACCGGAATGAAAGGACCTTCAACTATAATAGAATATTTATTACTCACTGGAACGTTGTAGTTAGAGCTATATACTAAAATAACGTGATTTACTTTTCCTCGATTGAGCTGAATTTTAAGAGAGAGAGAGAGAGAGAGAGAGAGAGGAATTTTTTTCTTTTGATAAAAGGTGTACAAAGATCGAGATTATAATTTAATCTTGAGGTGAATAAACTTTATTTTGCTATTCCTACAAGGAGCTTATCTTGAGAAGTCAAGACCTATCCCAACTTGATTAATATGTTTGTTTGTCTATGACTAACAACCCTCCCCCCTCCCCTCTTCCTTCCTAACGACTCGTTTTACTTCTAAACTTCTTTAAACTTTTTTAAATAATACAAGCCTGTGACGGACTGTGATTCCAAATTTCGATTTTGCGGCAGAAAATAGTTTTGAAGTGAGACTTTTTCAGGCGGTAGTACATTTGGTATTCGATAATATATAATTTATAGCTATTAATTATTTAATTACACTAAGCTGGGATCAACTCAATAATCAATCTCTTTGATATTATCTGGTTGAATTAAGAGATGAAGTTTCTGTTCTGATGAATTCTAAAATAGAAGATGCGGAGTTTTTCCAAATAGAAAGGGGAGGGGGCGTTAAGTTTAACAACCGCTGTCTTATATTAATTAATATATTTCTCTCTCTTGCTCTTAAGGTTGTTCGGACATTAGGTTAAAGATTAAAAGCTAATTACTCTCTTACCTAACTATTATGTATATGTTAATATACATATAAGGGGTATTGGCTTCATGTGAAAAATTCGATGTCGATATTTTGATGGATATACACGTTTTGAGGTCCCCTGAACCAAAAAAAAAAAAATGGTTTTCGCAACATGGTCTGTCTGTGGGGGGCGTGTCTGTGTTCAAAATATCTCAAGAACGAAAAGAGCTAGGAGGTTGAAATTTTTTACCCCCCTAGGGCGTGAAAATAAGCTTTTAATCAAAATCGGCCAAAAAGTACTAGTACTTTACTGATGCATTTTTTCAGTTTTTTTTAAGATTTTCTCAAAATTCGCTCCAACGATTTTGATTAAAATTCAAAAATCAATTATTTTTTAGATGCTCTTTTAAATGTATATTCTCATTTTGCTCTCAAAAATTGTTTGAACATAAATAACGGTTATCGTCAAAGTCTTATATGCCTTAAGTTGCCGAAAAGACTGTGTGATTGTGTGTGTGAATGTGAGTGTGAATGAGAAAAAAGTGTAAATGTTAAAAAAAAAAAAAAAAAATTTTACATCTTGAATTTTAATATATCGGCTGAAACTAAATATCGACAGGAAAAATCTGGTGCGACAGTGACACCAGATTTTTTAGTATGTTATTAATCATTATCATACATATAAAATAATTTTTTGAAGTAGATCTGACGAAAGGTTATTGTATAATTAATTATTAAAAAATTGAAATTTAACATGTAGCCTATAGAGAATGTAGACAAAAGCACACATATCGAATTATGTAGCCACTCTGATAAATAATAAAACAAAAAACCTTCTATTTTAAAACTTCAAAAGAATTTTTTGGCGAAACATAATTATTAATAAATTTAAAATAAAAGATAAATCCTTATTTATTTCGCACTTTTTATTTCCAAATATACAAAATTTCTTTGGGATATTTCGGCCGCATCACACAGCCACCTTCTATTTTTTATCAATTAACTTCCGTAGAATACTTTAAAAATCAAATCAATTTTCTGACGAAGGCTTTTAAAAATATTTTATCAAGAAAGACAAAAAAAATTCACGAAAATGTCAGCCCGCCTTATTTAAAAATAAATAAGTTACGGGACTCAGACCAGTGCGGCAACGTCGCATAAAATAAAAAACGCGCTTCACTTTCATTTTTTTCCAATTGACGATATTTTTTCTCGCAAATCGCCCATTGGGTCTAAACTAATTTGCATTACTCATTGTAATATTATAAATAAAACTAACCGCGACGCCCCTCCCCTGGACCCCCCGCCAGCTGATTCGGGCCCGCCTGCGGCGGGCCGCCGTCTTTCTTCTTAATTATGAAAAGAAAATTATTATTATTATTCTATTCCAATTCAAAGCCTGCTTGAGGATTTGTTTACATACATGGAAAACACAAATGAAAAGAATATATAAATATTTCTCTATGCGTTTCCTATGCGAGAAATCGTAACTTTAAGAATCTAACTTTAAAATTAATAACTCAAAAGGTTATGGGAATTTCGGGATGAAAATAATTTTCCTGTAATCCCGGGAAGGTCCTCTTTATGCATAAAAGTTGCCTAAATAGAGCTTGACGAAACGAGCGGACAGACTGACAATAGCGAATTATATTAATATATATAGATACAACTGAACACTATACAGAAAGATCAACATAAACAGCTGTTAAATGCGATGTTACCAGATCTATATTACGTGAAAAACTGTCATTTATTTATTATTTAAATTATTAATTTAATCCAATTATAAACTACGATAGGTCACGACTAAATTATAATAATGAATTTATGCATTCAAATTCTTTAAAAAAAAAAAAAAAAATCTGGTATGACTTAGGCGGTACTGCACACAACTTTCTCTTACCTTCGGTAATCGAAAGTTGTGTTCTGTGCTTGTCTCACCAGATTTTTTGTCGACATGTGTTTAGTTTCCGACAGTACAGTATATTCGATTTTCAAGATGTAAAATTTATAAGTATAGCGAAATATTTATATTTTGTTACCATGGCAACCATTTCTCCTATCCTTCCCTATGAAATACAAGAGTAAAGTGGTCTTCAGAAGATTTCAATCGCAAAATGAGAATATACATTTTAAAGAGCATCTAAAAAATGATTGATTTTTGAATTTAAAAAAAAATCGTTGGAGCAAATTTTGAGAAAATCGAAAAAAACTGAAAAAGGGCATCAGTAAAGTACTAGTACTCTTTGGCCGATTTTGATTAAAAGCTTATTTTTCCGGTCCAGGAGGATGTTTAACTTAAATATAAAATTTCAGCCTCATAGCTCAATTCCTTCATGCTTAAAATTGAACACAGACACACCCACACACACACACCCACACACACACCCACACACCCACACACACCGACAGACCATGTCGCGAAAACCACTTTTTTGGATTCAGGGGACCTCAAAACGTGAAGATCCATCAAAATCTCGACATCGAATTTTTGACATGAACTAATACTTTCTCTCTATATATATATTACATATATACATAGGTAAGAGAAAGTAAAATGCGCATAGTCCGAATCGTTGGATCTTCCATTTTTCAGGTAAGGGCGCACCAGAGTGGCAAATTGGTGAAAATGACGCTTTGTACAACGCATTTGGCGCGCACAGCCCTTATTTTTACTTTCTCTTACCTATGTATATATGTAATATAAATATAGAGAGAAAGTATTGGATTCATGTCAAAAATTCGATGTCGAGATTTTGATGGATCTTCACGTTTTGAGGTCCCCTGAATCCAAAAAAGTGGTTTTCGCGACATGGTCTGTCTGTGTGTGGGTGGGTGGGTGTGTGTTCAATTTTAAGCATGAAGGAATTGAGCTAGGAGGCTGAAATTTTGTATATAAGTTAAACACCCCCCGGGACCGGAAAAATAAGCTTTTAATCAAAATCGGCCAAAGAGTACTAGTACTTTACTGATGTAGTTTTTCAGTTTTTTTCGATTTTCTCAAAATTTGCTCCAACGATTTTTTTTTAAATTCAAAAATCAATTATTTTTTAGATGCTCTTTAAAATGTATATTCTCATTTTGCGATTGAAATCTTCTGAACACCACTTTACTTTTGTGTTTCATAGGAAAGATAGGAGAAATGGTTGCCATGGTAACAAAATATAAATATTTTCCCATACTTATAAATTTTACATCTGAATTCATATGTTCCGTACTGTCGGTAACTAAATATATTTCGACACGAAAAATCTGGTGTGACAAGCACAGTACACAACTTTCGATTACCGAAGGTAAGAGAAAGTTGTGTGCTGTGCGCCAGTCACACCAGATTTTTTTTATTATATAAATCCCCCTCGCGGCTTACATACGCGATGTATATAATATCTTAAATATTGTATATGTAATTTCTTAATTATTAATTAATAAACTCCAGAATTAATTTTTTTTTTCAATCTCATTTTTCAAGCCATTTTTCCGGTGAATAAAGGCATAAACCCATTTTCGTTTTCTTCTTCATTATAAATTCTTTTAAAACATAAACTAGGGCGAATTAATGTTCTATTTTGTCAATATCTCGAAACTAATGTTTTGTCGCTTATGACTATCTTCCACTCTTCCTTTTAAATAGTTGATTTCCAATTGGATTTGGTTACTAATAGATTGGAATAAATAGAAACGTTATAGTGTATTAAAAAGATTTAATTATAATAAATTTGTAATTTATTAACCCCATAATACTTATTTTATAATTTAAAAAGCTTATAAATCAAGCTAAGTTTGATAATATCTCAGGATAGCTAAAAACGCAGATTTCAATGGAAAAATATTTATATTTTGTTACCATGGCAACCATTTTTCCTATCTTTCCTATAAAATACAAGAGTAAAGTGGTCTTCAGAAGATTTCAATGGCAAAATGAGAATATACATTTTAAAGAGAATCTAAAAAATAATTGATTTTTGAATTTTAATCAAAATCATTGGAGCGAATTTTGAGAAAATCCAAAAAACTGAAAAAGTGCATCAGTAAAGTACTAGTACTCTTTGGTCGAAAGCTTCGTGTCACGTCCCAGGGGGGTGCCTAACTTAAATATAAAATTTCAACCTCCTAGCTCTTTTCGTTCTTGAGATATTTTGTTCAGACAGACAGACAGACCATGTCGCGAAAACCACTTTTTTGGATTCAGGGACCTCAAAACGTGTATATCCATCAAAATCTCGACATCGAATTTTTGACATGAATCCAATACTTTCTCTCTATATATATTAACATATATAGAGGTAAGAGAAAGTAAAAAACATTGACACTATGTTTCTTATGGCTGATTCCATCCCATAAATTTAATATTCACAGCCAGTATATATAGGGGAAAGTCGGACAAAACCGGGTAACTGGACAAAACAGGGATTCACGTTTTATGGCTACATTTGTGGGGACATTTGTCCGAAACTTGTACTATTTCAAACGAAGTCAAATTAAACAATGAATTTTTTCCCGGCAAATTTGATCCCAAAATAGAAAAAAAAATTCAGATTCTCAAAAAAAAAAAAAATAAATTGCACTGATTAGAACAACAAAGATTGTTCTTGTGATACGATTGCTAGCTGCTAAATAAAAGAGGTTATGGCATTCAACCCATGGCGACATAAGATCACGATCTCCCCCTATTATATATTCATATAAAATTTTATATAGCTCTGAGTAGGTGATGAAATTAAACTTATACTAGGCTTGTTAGTTACACTATTTTTAACCTATTTTATTACGCCCGCTATAGGAATTTTACATGACTACTAAATTCATTTATGATTTTATGCACAAGAAAGAGATAAAGTCGACCTCGCAATGGGAGGCCTTTCTTTCTCTCTCTCTTGGTGTAGGCGAAACAACAAACACCCTGCCAAGAATTGAAAAGAAAAAAAAATTTGAATAGAAATTTCGAAAATTTTACGTCATCTCTTCTCTACTAATACAAAAATGCCACGATTAAAATTTAATATATACTAGCCGCTTCGCCCCCGGGATCTATCTACCATTTCATTTTACTTTCTCTTACCCTATATATGAAATATAAAGAGAGAGAAAGTATTGCGATCATGTCGAAAATTCGATGTCGAGATTTTGATGGATATACATGTTTTGAGGTCCCCTGAGTCCAAGTTTTGACCATGAAGGAAATTAGCTAGGAGGTTGAAATTTTATATTAAAGTTAGACACATTCCGAACTCGTGTAAATAAGCTTTTAAACAAAATCCGCCCAAAAGTACTAGTACTTTACTGATGTACTTTTTCAGTTTTTTTCGATTTTCTTAAAATTCGCTCCAAGGATTTTTTTTTTAAATTCAAAAATCAACTATTTTTTAGATGCTCTTTAAAAAGTATATCAGTGAAACTTTTGGTGGAAATCGTTTGAAGTACACTTTACTGATGTGGAAGCATTCGTAGCTCAGCGCCATCTATGAACCATCCATCGCGTGGTCAAGTTTGAAACTAAAGGGTGAGATAGAAGCGGTGAGCCTTAGCATGCACTAACTAAAGTGCTAAGAGCAACTAAATATATCTCGACACAAAAAATCTCATGTGACCAGCATGGTGCACAACTTTCTTTTGCCGAAGGGTAAGAGAAAGTTGTGTGCTGTACGCCAGTCACACCAGATTTATTAAATTCCTACAAGCTCTGGAGAGATATCGAGGAGAACGGGCAGCCATTAACGAAACGAGCCCTATATACAGTACAACAATATTAAGAATTTAATTGCCCTCGGGCTTGGTGTAGGGGTTAGCTTACTAATCTTTCATACCTAGGGTCGCGGGTTCGAATCTCAGGTAGTCCGATAATTTTATTTAAGCCCGCTTTCGGCGGACTTCGCGCCTACCCAGAGGGACTTCTCCCCCCCTCCAGACCCTCCGCCAGCTTTTCTTAATTAGGAAAAGAACATTATTACTATTTGAATCCAGGGCCTGCTTGAGTATTTGTTTACATTCATTGAATACATAAATATTTCTCTATACATTTCCTATAGGAGAAATCGTAACTAATTAGGAATTAATAACTCAAAAAGTTATAGGAATTGTGGGACGAAAATAAGTTTCCTCTAATCCATAGAAGGCCCCTTTAAGCATAAAAAATGTCGTTTCAAAATTTCAACGGGACCTTGGTCAAACAGAGCGTGACAGACAGACGGACATTAGCGAATTATATAAATACGACTTGGACGCTGGGTGGTCCCATGCCCCCCAGCCAAATTCCCTAGCTACGCCCTTGTCAACACCGCAAAATCATTCAAATGTAAGAAAATTTAATGAATTTTAATGAACAATACCCTGCTAAACTTGAGACTTTCGGGGTGGGACTTCTTTCAGAGGAAGTTTTTGATTATGGAACACGAGATGTGCGTATTATGTGTTTTTTCTTGTTCTTGTAATAGACACCTTTCACCTTGTATTTGTATTGTATTCTCATAAAGTTAAACGCCGACAGGAGCAGTTAACGACTAGACATTTCGTCTCAGACAAATTAATTCCCTCTAATCAATATGATGGACCACACACACGGTCAAAATAAGACATTTCGACGCTGAAATATATATGGACCCTGTTATGCATTAGTGTGTCAAGCGCCAAAAAAAAATTCAAAATAGAGGTAAGCACGGAATATTGTTTCAAATGCTATAATTAAAATTTTTTTTATACCTTAAAAAAATTTATATTTAATGTAAAAGCTAAAAATTATTTTTACAATATTTCAATGCAGAATTTGCATTTTGCGTTTATGCGTCAAGTGCAAGACATCGTAAACAACCATACGTTTGAGATATTAATTGCTGCGTTTAAGTATTTTCAATTATGAACACCAGCATAACTATTGTTTAGTAGTATTTAATTTATTTCAAATTTATATACACTATTATGTTCTATTTGTTGAAATTTAATACAAGCATTTCATAACCTACAAAAATTTTCTCTGAATTCGTACTTGTCAAAATATAATTTTTTGATATTATTCCAGATAATGAAGATGAGCATCAAAGCGATTTCGAAAAGACAACAAAATAAATAATATTAAGTCGATTTCATTATTATAACTTTGATTTACTGTTGCCATGTTCACTTCCATTCAGGAATTAATTGATGAAAAAATTTTGTTATCACTTTGTATTTAATTTTAAAATATTAATACTATTTAAAATTGATTAATGTAATTTTGATAAAAAGTTTCTATGCTACTAATATTAAATATAACCATAAAAGAACTTTAATAATAACTCCGTTTTAATTTTTGAATTATAAGCCTAAAATTATTTTATTAATATAAATAGTGCATAGATTAAATTGCAATCATGTGTCAAGAGACTTTGAAGCATTTTTTGCAAATATAATTGTACTTTGAGAATTTTGCAAAATAATTTTTTATATTTTATTGTTTTTCTCTAAATTAGTCGTATTTTTAGAGATAATTTATGAATATCTGCCATAATTACAGTATTTACTTGCACAATTGACAAAAAAAAATGATATATAATCTAATTAAAACAATTTAAATCAGAAAAACTTTAATGTTGATTTTCTCAAATCTCGGTAGCTGGTCTCTTGACACACAATTGCGTAACAGGGTCCATATATAAAGATAGGTGTTGAGATTTGTTTATTTGTATCTTGTTATTAATAAGCCTACTAGTATTCTAAAAGGGAGTAGGTATCGTGACATTCACCTATTTTTTTTTTTAATTAATTACCAAGATAGAAATTGTCTATTTTCCTAAATAAGGATGACGAAATGTCATGCCTGGTGTCATGTCAATTGCCTCGTTTGCTCTAATTGAGTCCCTCTTCCGTGGAGGACCTTGCTTCTATTTCATGGTCCCTGTCAAGAACTCTTGTGGTTTTCAATCAGAAAATGAAAGGCCACGCGCTTTATTTCTTAAGGATCGGACATAAATAAGCACGAATAATAATAGACTTGAGTCAATATCTATTATAGATGTAATTTTGGTTTAAGGGGGATTATAATTATGTTGAGCTTTTATTTCGCAAATCACTAATGAAAAATCTTCTCCCTTCCCTCCACTGAGTGGCCTAGGAGAATAAACAGTAGGGTGGAGCGAAAAAGTATGAATTTTCACTTTTTACTCTCTCTTACCTATTTGTATATGTTAATATACATATACTGGTATATATATATATATATATTTATAACGAGAGAGAGAAAGTGATTGGATTTATGTCAAAAATTGGATGTCGTAGATGTTGATGGATCTTCACGTTTTGAGGTATCCACTGAATGCAACAAAAGTGGTTTTTGCGACATGGTCTGTCTTGTCTGTCTGGGTTCAATTTAAAGCATGAAGGAATTGTGCTAGAGAGGTTGAAATTTTATATTTAAGTTAGGCACCCAAATGAGGCGTGAAAATAAGATTTTATACTCAAAATCAGCCAAAAAGTACTGAAACTTACTAATGCACTTTATTTCGATTTTCTCAAACCCACTTCGCTCCAACGATTTTTTTTTTTAATTCAAAAATCATTTATTTTTTAAAAGTTGCTCTGTAAAATGTATATTCTCATTTTGATTAACAGCTACAACCGCCAATTTATTTAATATTTTGTAAATAAACTATCGTGATTAAAGGATTGTTTGATGACCAAATACAAACTCTTTAGACCGTACAGTTAGTATATTCAACCGAAAAGTAGCCCCCGGGTTTGGCGTAGTAGGTAGCGTGCCTACCTCCTATACCAAATTCGTGGGTTCCGACCCCAGGCAGTCCGATGATTTTATTTAAGCCATTTGGGTACCAGATGGCTTAAATAGAAATGCCTGAACCCCCAATAAATATTTTCAATACAACGGTTATCGTCAAAAGTCTTATATGGCCTGAGTTGCCGAGAAGACTGTGTGAATGTGTTGTGTGTGAGTGTGAGTGTGAATGAGGAAAAAAGTGTGAATGTTTAAAAAAATAAAAAAAAACGAAAAGTATTTGATGTTGAAAAGGTAAAGGTGATAAGACGTCCACCGGCGTGTTAGGGTTTTTTTTGTTTCTCAGTCAGTGATGGGGTGTTTGAAGGAGAGAGGAGGGGGGGGAGCAAAAGAGCCCAATGCCTAGAGGCGAGACACGAACCGCCTCTGAGAAAATGTTCGGTCGAGATTTGTTTTTTGTTCTTCTTAGCCTAAATGAAGTGCATATTTTAAGAAAGGTGAGAACCACTTTTTTTTTTTTTTATTTTAACTTTCCATGAAAATTCTCCTTATTTTAATTTATTATAAGGAATAGTTTAGAAGCAACTCACTAATTAAGACCGGTTAATAATAATTTCTGATGAATCAAAAGAATAATATTGTTTTTCTATTGGGAATCCCAAAAGGTTTTGCGGTTTAAAGCTTAACCAAACATTAGAGCGAGAGAAAATTAAAAAAAAAAAAAAAAACTCGTTTTATTATTGACTTTTTGATGTTTTCTCAAAACTTATTTGTGCCATTATTTAATTATATAACAACTCTAACCACTTCCTAAAGTAATTATATTCTTAAAGTCTCCACTAATAGATAATGTATTTCTTATAACAACCCCTTAAAACTTAAGAGCTCATTGGTTGAGGGCAGGTTTTTTAGGATCAACATCCAAACTCAGTGCTTGTCACACCAGATTTTTTGTGTCGATATATACGAGTATATAGGGGTTTGGGGGGGCCCCCCCTTTCCCAACACATATACATATATAGTATACAGCATCACCAATCCCCCCCCCTTTTCCCCTTTCCGAATTTCAAGATGTAAAATTTATAAACATGGGAAAATATTTATATTTTGTTACCATGGCAACCATTTCTGCTATCTTTCCTATGGATGTACAAAGTACGTACAAGTGGTCTTCAGAAAATTTCAACGACAAAATGAGAATATACATTTTAAAGAGCATCTAAAAAATAATTGATTTTTGAATTTTAATCAAAATTTTTGGAGCGAATTTATGAGGAAATAAAAAAAAAACTGAAAAACTACATCAGTAAAGTACTAGTACTTTTTACGTTTTGTTCAAAAGCTTCGTGTCATGTCCCAAGGGGGTGCCTAACTTGAATATAAAATTTCAACCTCCTAGCTCTTTTCCGTTCTTGATATATTTTGTTCACACACAGACACACAGACAGACAGACCATGTCGCGAAAACCACTTTTGGTTTCAGGGGACCTCAAAACGTGTATATCCATAAAAATCTCGACATCGAATTTTTGACATGAATCCAATACATTCTCTCTATATATATTAACATATATAGACGTAAGAGAAAGTAAAAATGATAAAAATTGTTAACTAGCTTTGAGGGCCGAGCGAAATGACATTCCTAGGTAGTTTTCTTATAAAATACCGTACATAAAAATAAATAATATTATCTTATAGGCCTACTAACAAATACAATTTTTTAATTTTGTTAAGATAAGTGATACCAATACAATCACAAATTTACAGAGGCGTCATTAAAACATTTTCTTGGGCGGAGGAGAGGGGAGAGGGGCAAACTTTTTTCTTAAAATTTACTTACAAATAGATAACTCATTTTTAGATAGATATCTCACATTTGGTCAAAAGATATTTAATTAAAGTTAAATTTTTTCAGTTTATATACCCGTAGATATATTTTGAAGTATTTTATTTAGAATAAAATAAAATTTAAACAATATCAGAGTGCATTGAGATTAAATATAGTATTTTAACGAGACCGTGAGTGCATTTATTGTGAGGCCAAACATCCCATGGCCCCCATGGAATCGAACCTGGACTCCTTCCGGGACATAGGCGTGCTATACATTGCACCAGGCCACTGGACCCTCGACCTGCTAATAAAATAATTATAAAATTAGATTGAATATTAGTGCTGGGATGAGTAGAGTAGAAGCCAGGTTGAGAATAGTTTAACCAGCAAATTTAGCTCCACCTGACGTCCTTTAATTTGGCAGATATTTCGATGCGTAGGACAATAAATCATCTTCAGTGCCGCGAGGTTATAGTAGGTGGGTTTAGTCTATTAATATCAAATGCCTTAGGGGCGTTAAACATAGTGGTGAGGTGCTTTCTCTAAGCTGATGACCGCTCTGGTGTCCAAAACAGAATTCTGCTCGTCAGGTGGAGCTATAAATTTGCTGGTTACTCTTCCGCAACCCCTTTACTATACCCATCCCAGCCTACTATTCAATCTATTATTATAATAATTTTATTGGTGCAGGTCGAGGGGTCCGGTGGCCTGGTGCTGGATAGCACGCCTATGCCCCTGAAAGGCGGAGACCTGGGTTCGATTCCTGGGGGCCATGTGATGTTTGGCCTCACCAATAAAAACACTCACGGTCTCGTTAAATATATCTATGACTTGTTTAGTCGAATCGGGGGTATTTTGAATACCATTATCTTATTCAAATATATATAGTTCTCGAAAAATATTTAGTTAAATATAAATACCCCTTGACAACCAGCCCTCCTTCCTATGCTTTCCAAACCAATAGCTCCACCTTCTTTTGTTCTTCTTCTTATTCATTATTGGAGCAAAAACGTTATATAATTTTAAAGGTCAGCGCGTTTCCGGATCAAGTAATAATATTTAAAATAAAAAAAAAGGGATCTTAAACCTTGAAAAATAATATAATAATTAAAGGTAGCTAGCTTTCTTGCATAAATAAATATCTAATTGATATTTAATCGAATTATTTATAAATACACTAGCTATGCAGTCAGACTTCGTCTCTCGCCCCTTGAACCCCCCCCCACCTACCCACATTACACACATAATAATGTAATTTTTCAAAGTGAATCCATTCCCTTCTTGCGTTTTTATTTAAATAAAGTACACTTTACTCTTGTGCTCCATAGTAGGATAGAATGGTTGCCATAGTAACAAAATATAAATATTTTATCATGTTTATAAATTTCAAAAAAAACCTTCGTGTCCATGGGGGGTCAAACTGGGTTTGACGTTTTTACATTTTTCCCATTGCAAGGGAGTGACGTCATGGAGATCCTCCTCTTGTAAAATATCTTTCGGGACAAACCTTTATAAATATTTATCAGGGGCGTATATTTTTCGGGGGGGCCCGAACTGAAAATTTTTCTGCGGAAAATTTTTTTTTTAAGAAAACTCAATTTTTTTTCACACGAAATTTTTGCGAACATTTTTTCCTGCGGAACCAAAGTTTTCCATCCTGCGGGAAAATTTGTTGCGCTGATGTCTGTATATCCCTATATATGTATGTGTGTTTGGGAAATTTCGGGGGGGGCGGGGGAAACGACATAGGCGCTCTAGGGCATCTAAGACATAGCCCAGTCAACAAAAACATTGATAGTTTTCTTTTAAATTATATTAAAACTTAAACAATCGGCGCCCTAGTTGAGTTTCGCCCCCTCCGCCTTCACAGGCTAGTTACGCCGCTGAGCCCCGTCAGTCAGCAGTCGATGGAAGTGAGAATGCTACCTATAGGACAGTGCAATTATCTCCAAAGACGGGCAAGCCCCAACATCCAAAAAAAAAAGTTCCCCTCTAACACCAAATTATTCTATTCCCTCCCCCGTAGTATGTAATAAAAAGTTACACAATTTTGAGCGCCGGGTTATTGCGGGACAGGGGCGGGGAGTGGTGAAATGATGCAAATATCTCGAAAATAATGCGGATTTCCGCAAAAATTCATCAATACAAAAATAATACGATAACCGTTAATTATTAATATATCTATTTGGGGTCCAGGCATTCTTATTTAAGGCATTTAGTATCCAAATGGTTTAAATAAAATCATCGGACTGCCTGGGATCTGAACCCTCGACCCTTGGTATACAAGGTAGGCGCGCTACCAACTACGCCAAGCCCTGCGGCAACTAATCGTCTTTACTACGATACTTGAAATAATATTCATTTTTCATTATTATTATTATTATTGCGAGTATAAATAGAAATGATATGCAATTTGTTTAATATTATTATAAATTCTCCCAAGTATGGCAAAAGACTTTCTCTACTTGTTCTGATATACAGTAGTAAATTAAATACAATGATCAAAACGTTCTAGAAGAATAAATTAAAATGGAATCAACTCAAGGAAAAA
The DNA here is from genome assembly GCA_023213315.1 of Euborellia annulipes. NCBI lineage: Eukaryota > Metazoa > Arthropoda > Insecta > Dermaptera > Anisolabididae > Euborellia > Euborellia annulipes. The sequence continues at coordinate 4,084 of JAKCPI010002151.1, read as the reverse complement.
TTTAATTATTAGAAAATTAATTATAATCTCCAAGATTAAAATTTATTATAATCGTAGAATTTTTTATTTCTAGACACTCTGAATGTGTTCTTAACTCGCTTTAATAAACAACCCTCTTAAAATTCTTTATATATTAACCTCACAAAAACCCAACAAGTAATTTAGGCGTAAATGCGCTAAAGAAAAAAAAAAGTTAAAATAATATATTAATAGAATTAATAAATCTCCTATTAGCTCCGCTTGGAGAATTAATATGTTGATAATGGCTTGGCACTGAGGATGGTCTTATATGTGACCGAAACGTCGGACCTAGCAAATAAATAAATAAATTGAAACAATATTCTCATTGGGAATCCAGAAACCTTTAGAAAATTTTAAATTGTCGACAATATGTGAAGTGGCTGTTGTATAGCAACAATAGAAGAGGGAGCGGGCAGCCAGGAAGTAAGCCTCCACGAAATGAAACTCAAGAGTAGTGGAGACAGTTTCGGCTATCATTAAATATCGCCATCCTCAGTCCATTTTCGAGCTGTAAGCATTGTACAATTTTGTAATATTAAAAATATAAGTATTCATATATACAAGAAAAATATTTTTCAACATACAGTATGCACTCAAATGCCAATGCATTGAGTCAAATGTAGAGTTGGCAATAGGTGGATATTAATATACATAAAATGCTTGTACATATATCCCAAGCAATGCTAAGAGCTTTTTTATATACGATACATTCAGCTCCAGTGACAAAATTGTTGTAATTAGTTTTTTATTCTTTAAAATTATATTAACATTAATTTCCCGTCTATAGGAATTGCTTGACCTGGGATTATCTCTTTATTTGTGAATGTGTCTTGCGCCCGAAACGTCGGCAAAGAAATATAAAGTTTTTGATTTAACCTGGCTGCTGTTCCCGGGAAGGCTCCCGTTCTTTTTACTTTCTCTTACCTCTATATATATTGAAGCGGTCAAAAGAATTTTTGGATAAAAATTATTTCTTTAATTATTTTGTAAATTTAAATATAAGCGGTAGTAAATATTGGCTAGTAATTGAATAAACTCTAAACAAAATAAGTCAAGGAATTGAACCAGCGGTGTAGAGTAATGTGAGCAAGGCGGCGAGGTAACGGTACTTCAAGGGACTCTGAAAAAATGGCTGGATGAGTGATTTGTTTTTGTCCGGTGCTCCCTGTTTTCGCTAAATATCTCAAATAATAACCCGAAGATTAAAACACCAGACTATCAAATTTGTTCGTTTGACCACACTGGTCATTCTGAACAAATAAAAATCAAAATCCGTCAAGGGAAAGTGAAAATACAGCCAGTGATTTGATAGCGTGGTTTGGCCAGCCTCGTTGTCGTTACAAACATTTATTAAAATACATCGTATCTAATCCAGCCAAAAGAACATTTATTTTGAATATTATTAAGAAGAATATTATTGTGTTTTTGGAAGAAGTCCTTCAAGAGAATATCACATCGACATCAACGACCCAGTACACCGTAGTTGTTAACAGATAAGCCAAAATTTCATTTATTTTTTGAAACTCAAAATTATTCAAATCAAAAATTAATTCAAAAAATTAAAAACTATTTTTTTTTATTAAAAACTTTGAAAAATAATTTGCGTCAATCCCTAAGATGGGGTCAATATGTTTTATTTTTGAAAAATTAATACTAATCTAAAAACTAAAAACATTCGTTTAAAATAATACTAGCTAATCTAAAATAATTAAAAATAAATTTAAAACAGCTCAAAATATTAAAATTAAAAATAATAAAAAAAAAATCTGGTTGTGACTGGCGCACAGCACACAACTTTCTCTTACCTTCGGTAATCGAAAGTTGTGTACTGTGCTTGTCACACCAGATTTTTTGTGTCGACATGTATTTAGTTCCCGACAGTAGGGACATATTGAATTCAGATGTAAAATTTATTAAGTATGGCAAAATATTTATATTTTGATACCATGGCAACCATTTCTCCTATCTCTTCCCTATGAAGTACAAGAGTAAAGTGGTCTTCAGAAGATTTCAATCGCAAAATGAGAATAGACATTTTAAAGAGCATCTAAAAAAATAATTGATTTTTGAATTTAAAAAAAAATCGTTAGAGCAAATTTTGAGAAAATCGAAAAAAACTGAAAAAGTGCATCAGTAAAGTACTAGTACTCTTTGGCCGATTTTGATTAAAAGCTTATTTTTTCCGGTCCCCGGTGGTGTTTAACTTAAATATAAAATTTCAACCTCATAGCTCAATTCCTTCATGCTTAAAATTGAACACACACCCACCCACCCACCCACCCACCCACCCACACACAGACAGACCATGTCGCGAAAACCACTTTTTTGGATTCAGGGGACCTCAAAACGTGAAGATCCATCAAAATCTCGACATCGAATTTTTGACATGAATCTAATACTTTCTCTCTATATATATATTACATATATACATAGGTAAGAGAAAGTAAAAACTAAAAACATGAGAAAATATTTATATCTTGTTACCATGGCAATCATTTGTCCTATCTTTCCTATCAAGCACAAGAGTAAAGTGTGCTTCAAAAAGATTTAAATGGCAAAATGAGAATATACATTTTAAAAAGCATCTAAAAAATAATTGATATAGGAATTTTAATCAAAATCGTTAGAGCGAATTTTTCAATAAATAAAAAAATAAAAAATAGTAATTTCCTTTGGTCGATTTTGTTTGTGTCACGCCTCAGGGGGTGCCTAACTTAAATATAGGCTAATATTCCAGCCCCGTAGCTCAATTCTCGAAGCTTTTAAATTGAACATAAACAGACAATTTTCAACCAGCCATCGAATTTTGGACATGATATCACTCCTATCAAGACAAACAAGTAAAAAAAGAAAATTGTTTGGACCTCTATAAGGTGATCTCAAATTTAAATTCAACTACTATGTTACCGGTAGATCATTGAATTGAAAGGAACGCCTTGTTATAGGCAACCAAATACGCTAAAGAGTTGAACAGATTGACTAGGGCTATTTAGGACCCTCTCTAGGGGTTGCCATGTTGCAATATTATTCAGGACTGAGGTGTCTGGGTCGCTTCGGTCATTCATAAAATATTGTTTAATTATATTTGTTTTTAGCCAGAGCTGCCATAATTCAAACTTTTTTCAAATTATCTACAGCAGTGGTTCCCAACTTGGATTTAATTCTCTTATTAAATGAAAATAGTAATTTTTTTAAAGACATTGTGGAGGAAGGCCGTAATACAGATTGAAGACGAAATAAAACAAGACTTCTTTACTCGAATTATTTAATTCTCCGCTGTCGACGTTTGGGGAGTAAACGTAATTAATCTTCAGGGACCTATATTACGAGCAATACATACTTATAATCAGAATTATTAATATATAATACACATCAATAACACTCAACAGACAGAAAGGCAAAAATTCTAGCTTAAGAATTTTTTAACACTTCGGTAAGGTAGATTTATAATGCCTTTCTGTCTGTTGAGTGTTATTGATGTGTATTATATATTAATAATTCTGATTATATAGTATGTATTGCTCGTAATATAGGTCCTGAAGATGGGCGACGTTTACACCCCGAAACTTCGACAGAGGAAAAATTAAATAATTCGGCCAAAAAAGAAGTCTTGTTTTAGTAATTTTTTTTTTTTAAATCTAAAAATGTAAAAATCATTATAGTAATTAATTAAAATGGGACGAAGTTTAAAAATAAATTTCTTATTTATTTAAAAATAACGTCCAAATAGTTGAGCACTCTTTGCAAAAGATGGCAGGCTAGTCTAACAGCCGACATTATCAGATCACTTATAAAACCTACATTTGTATATGTTTATGCTTTTCTAAATGATATATGGACCCTGTTACGCAATTGTCTTTCAAGCGCCAGGTACCGATATTTGAAAAAAATTAACATTAAAGTTTTTCTGATTTAAATTGTATTGATTAGATTATATATCATTGTTCAAGTAAATACTCTAATTATAGCAGATATTCTAAAAAATATGACTAATTTAGAGAATAAACAATAAATATAAAAAAAATTATTATTGCAAAATTCTTCCAAGTCCAATTATATTTGT
>JAKCPI010002150.1:0-31079 GCA_023213315.1 Euborellia annulipes | reverse complement strand
TTTAAGCCACTTGAATACCACATGGCTTATATAAATATGTAAATTAATTAATAGAGGTTATCGTCAAAGTCTTATATTGCCTGAGTTGCCGAAAAGACTGTGTGAATGTGAGTGTGAATGAGAAAAAAGTGTGAGTGTTTAAAGAAAAAAAGTTGTAAAGAACCTTTTGGAGAGCCATTAACTTGATCTAAATAAACCAGCCATATTCTACCACAAAATGAAAATTTCTTAATCATTCATTGTCACAAATTTTATAAAAACACTTTGTAAAAGAGCTAAATAAAAGAATCGTCCCCCCCCCCCCCGGGCCGAATGCGGCTCAATTGTTGAGTGTGGAAAAAAGGCAGTTGTAGTTGTCTAAATAGTTTTTTTATTTGAAATTACAATTTGATACTAAAAAAATTATTTGGAAAACTATAACGCCTTTTTTTCCCAATCATCATGTATAAATGATAGTAGGCCTATATGAAACATCATTTATTAATAAATACTGAAGGTAGCTAGCTATCCGCAGAGCAGAAAAAGGAGAGGAAGTCAGTCTGTAGGGTAGCTTCTTTCGAATTAATACAAACTACTGGCGTGCGGGGGTAAAAACTCTTTGGGGGCTGACGGCTTGAAATCCAGGACCCCCTTTTGCCCCAACATGCAACGTTCACTGTTCCCTGGTGGTTTGATGATACTATGCAAAATTACAACAACATTATTCCAAAAATAATTTTGAAAATAATTTCAGAAAAGAAACTTGAGCAAAGTTTTAAATTTTTAACAAAATTAAGAAGTGACTTTTGGGAAGCCGCCTCCGCCACTCTGGGTTTGGCGCCGCCTGCGGCCTTTGATAAGGCGCCTGCCTCCTCTGTCTTTCGGGTTTGGCGTTTCCGGCATCCCTTGGGAAGTACTTCTTCCAGGCGGGCAAAGCTCTTTGTGCGCTCCAGGGATTCTGATGATTTAAGGACACCGTTTTGCCCCCATCTACATCGGTTAGTGGTGGTTTGATGATACCATGCAAAATTGTGCCTCTGGCGCCCTTTGGGGTTGGCGCCTCCGTGCTGGCTCGGAGCGCACGCCCGCCAGGAACGGCCCTGGATCTAATCAAACTTCACTATTAACTGATAATAAGTCCCCTTGTGGTGGAGGGACAGTCTAGTAGAAGCTTGTAACAAACACCTGAGTGTGGGTATTAAAGTTTTTACATAGATTGCTTTTTCACAAATGTCTTGTTTTTTGACACGAGCGTATTGACATGTTAATTACCCTAATGGGCCAAACTCACCGCTTTGGCAACTGGTGGCCCCTCTGGAGCACTTGTTGTGGTCACTGGGGCGCAATCCCGAATTGGCCATTTGTAAAAAAACAGAAAAACTAAAAAGAAAAAAGATCTTTGAAATGACATCACAACTATTGGCAAACAAAAGACTGACTATGCTCTCGCTCTCCCACCAAGTCAAGGTTCACACTACTTCACGCTACAACGTGTATTTGTTTTCTTTTTGGTCATTTTATAGATGAGGTGGGAGGAGGAGGAGGAGGGAGGAGCATGTAAGGAAAGAGGGGCTCTCTCTCCCACCACCACTCGAAATAAACGAGGAAATTTGATAAATTCATTCATTAAGGGGATTTTTAAAGCAATACCTAATAGCAAGAGGTTAATTGGTTTCCTTTAAAATGAGTTATTTCTAAATATTTTATTCTTTCCTGTAAATTGGATTGGAAATTCCGAATGTCTAGTGAGTTCTAACAAAAAATCTGATGAGGCACATAACTTTCGGTAATCAAAGTTGTGTTTTGTGCTTGTTACACCAGATTTTTGTGTCGACATATCTAGTTACTTTCCGACAGTAGTTCACAGATCCAAATTTTTTTTTAAAGTAATGAACAGCAAAAATAAATTAATTTTCTCTGTCTATTATTATTCTAAGAATTTTTTTTTTTTTTTTTTTTGCACTTTGAAGGAAAATTGAAGAATCTAGTTAAACAGAGAAACAACAACCTTGAATATATTGAAATTGGGTCAAAGGGCAAAGAGGCTTGAATAAATAAGCAGAAAGAAAAAAATTTATTCTCAGCTATATATGGCTTTTAAAAAAGAAGGAACAAATGATGAAATGAATACGAATAGGGAATATATATCAAGGGCGGATCCAGAGGTGTTTCTCGGGGGGGGGGGGGGGGGGGGTAATCTGGTGTGACTTGTCGCACAGCACCAGAGGCGTATATAGAAATTTTCTTTCGGGGGGGGGGGGGGGGGGGGGGGGGCTGTTCTCAAAAGTTTTTCTACGAAAAATTTTGTTTTTCGCGGGACCAAAAATTTTTCCCAGCCGAAAAAATATTTTACCTTTTTTTTAGAGACCCAAAATTTTTCAAATTTTTCCCGCCCGCGGAACCAAAAATTTTTTCATGTGCGTTCGCGGAACCAAAAATATTTTACCTTTTTTTTAAGAGACCCAAATTTTTTTTCGCTCGCGGAACAAAAAATTTTTTTAGGTGCCGTTCGCGGAACAAAATTTTTTCTCACATGTTCCGTTTGCGGAACCAAAAATTTTTCATGTTCCGTTCACGGTTTCAAAAATTTTTCCCAATTTTTCAAATCTCGGGGGGGGGGGGGGTAATTACCCCCTTTACCCCCCCCCCCCTTGTATCCGCCCTTGATATATATATATATTGTATATATGCACAAAAAAAAAACCTTATTAGTAGTCTTTTTGGAAATTTAATTTTTTTTTGTTAGCTTAGAAATAAACTTTAAAGAATACTCAGGAGAGTGGTTTTGGGGTTTAAACCTGGACAAAGACTAGATATTTTAACAAATTTGAAATTTTTTGAGGCACCTGATCTCCCCTTAGCATCAAGCCATTTGGATTTCTCTAAAAAAAGAATTGAAGATAGAAATTTCTCATTTGTCAATAAAGCTTGTCATAACAGCAAGTGGACGGATATCTTGATCTGCTCTAGAAGTCGCGGGATTGATTATAGTTAAATAGTTACAGTTTCCCAGGGGTTAAGAGAAGTTTGGCCAAACAACAAATAAATCACACTCACAAAATTTGTTCTATGACTTGTCAAGTCCGAATCGAGGTATTCATTAATATCTTTAAAGATCTCGAAAATTATTTAACTAGAGACAATTTGGTATCAAAATGTCTTAAATAAAATCATCAGACTGCCTGGGACATAAACAAAAATATATAGTCTAGCTTAAAAAATATCTAGACATCAAGCGTTTTTGAAATTCTTTAATAGTGATGGTTAATGAAGTTTTTTCATATTTTGTCAAACTTTAGGGCGACAGGAAGATGGCAACTGATTTTGATAATTTGTTTTTCATTTTTTTTTCCATATAATTCACAACTTTTCCGTGCTTTTACAACTTCGAAATAAAAAAATGAGTTTTTTCACCCCCTAGTGATGACCCTGTGTCTACTAAGATTTAATATATGAATATAAAATTATCTTTTGGTTCGAGAATGTAAGAAAAATAAAGGTGGAATGAAACAAAAATTCATCGAATGAAAATATTAAATTATGACAAAAAAGAGGGGCGAAAGATTCTAAAGATTCAATTTCTGAGTTAGAAGATACTAAAAGATCATTCTCGCAAAAACCAACTGGAACTATGTCATAACATCTTAAAAAACAGAAGATAAATAGGGTAAATTTCTCCTAAAGATTGACAATAATGTTAGTGAAAGAAGGTGGAATCTCATAAATTGTCTTTTTCCATTCATAGTGAGACAGTTGTAAATAAGTCTCTTAATGGCCTCATACCCGCCATATTTTGGTACGCGAGCCGGATCCGGCAATTTTTCACCATACACGCGAACGAGCCAAATCCACATGTGTGTGGGCTCTCATGAGCCGAGCCGAGCCAAAAATAAATTAAAATACACTATCTGAGGCACGAGCCCGATCCGTGAGAGCCCACACACGACACGAGAGGATCTACTCCCGAGCCGAGCCGGACAGAAGGCCCAAACGGATAGTGACGGCGCTACGGGGGGGCTAGGGGGGCATGCGCCCCCCCGGCAAGGACCTCTGCCCCCCTGGATGCCCCCCCCAATCAGCTCGAAAAACAAATAAAAAAATTTCTAAAATTATTCACTTTTCCTTAAAAAATGTAATTTAATTTTGTCAAGTAAGTAAATATCTTTCTTTGTGCCATTAAAATGTCATCGAAAAGAAAAATATCTGAACTTTACCAATCGAATTGAAATAAATAGAGACGGGTTCTTAATGGCCTTCGAAACCAAAAAAGACCTAAATTTAAAAAAAAACTTTATTGACCCCCAATCAAAAAAAAAAAATTTTCTTCTTCAAGTACAGGTGCAAATCCACTAACTATGAATCAAGCTCAAGTGATTCAGAAGAAATTGATACTGATTTTGAGAAATTATGCGCATCTTTCAGAAAAATTTCTGGGCTTTCATATTTCTCAGGAGATAGTGAGGAAGCATGCCAACCAAAACTGAAAATATTTACGACATTCAGTAAAGTTCAGTGCTGATGGTGTGACATTTTTTAGATCCTCTTTAAAATGTATATTTTTCTTTTGCCCTTGGAATCTTTTGAAGCACACTTTTCTCTTGTATTTTATAGGAAAGTTAGGAGAAATGGTTGCCATAGTAACACTTTCTCATGTTTATAAATTTTACATCTTGAATTCTAATGTTCCGTACGCCCTCGCGGCTTGGTGTAGGGGTTAGTGTGCTAATTTCGTAGACCAAACGTCGCGGGTTTGGACCCCAGGCAAGATTTGGCTTAAAGAAGAAATTTCTGGACCCCCAATAGATAATTAACGGTTATCTCCAAAGTTTAAAATGGCCTAAGTTGCCGAAAAGACTGTGTGAATGTGTGTATGAGTGCGAAAGAGAAAAAAGTGTGAATGTTTAAAAAAAAAAAAAAATGTTCCGTACTGATAGAAACTAAATATAGGCCTATTGTCGGCTAGAGTTCGGCCGAAACAAGAATTTTGGCTTCAATTTTAGTTTCGACAGAAACTGTGACCGAAATCGAAACTTGTTTTAAACTTTTTCTTAAAATTTCCTATACAAAATTTATCTTCCTTTTAGTAAAATTTCCATTTTTCCCTCTTGCGAAAATCATTTAACCTTTTTTTTCAAGTGCGAATCCCACTCGACGATTTTTTTTTAGTATATGAGCATCATATCATCCCTTATTTTCAAACTCAGGTTTCGGGCAGGGCGAAGTTTCGGCTGATTTTTGGCCGAAACTGACCGAATCAGAAATTTCTGTCGGTTTCTAAGGTCGACACAAATCTGGTGTCACGAGTCACACCATATTTTTTGTTTCTCTGTTGATGTAGCTTATAAATTTATTGACTGCCCCCCCTGTTGATAAGTTTGCCCCCCTCCTGCCCCCCCCACTGAAAATAAGCTAGCGCCGTCACTGCAAACGGATCAGTCCAGGCTCGGCTCGTGAGAGCCCACACACATGCTCGTTTGAAGGCGAGCCGAGCCGGGCTCGTGTGATGAAAAATGCCCGGATCCGGCTCGCGTACCAAAGTACGGCGTGTATGGGACTCTTTAGGCAGCTGGGTTTCATATTCAGGAGCACAAGAAGCTTTACCAATATTTCTGCTCTCCGACAGCTCTAATGTTCTCCCTACTTGCTTGCTCAAAAAAAAAAAGCAGTTGAGCGAATCCAGCTTAAATTTTTAAGGCTAGTCTCTTATAAGTTGGGGATTCCTTATAGTTCTGACAATGTTGGTGTGTTGCTGTCAATCTCCAAACTATCAACCTTGGAATGAAGAAGAACCTGCCAAGATTTTATATTTATATATATGCTAGTAAATAATCAAATTGACTGTGCATTTCTGTTGTCGGAACTAAATTTTTACGTTCCTCGTTATTTGCATAGGGCTCACAACATCTTCCAGATTAGACATGTAGCCAAGGGCGGATCCAGAGGTGTTTCTGGGGGGGGGGGGGTAATCTGGTGTGACCCGTCGCACAGCACACTATTTTTTCTTAATTTCGATAATTTAAAGGCGCATTCTGTACTTGTTTGCCAGAATATAAATACAAATCAAATTTTTAAGTATTAATTTTTAAAATTTTACATTAAAAATAATTTTTTTTTTCGAAAAAAGGTATTTTTCAAATCTCGGGGGGGGGGGGAGTGATTACCCCCTTTACCCTCCCCCTTGTATCCGCCCTTGCATGTAGCATCTAATTATCTAGTAGACTATATACGGGGCTTATTCGCCTTCAGTGAGTTGTTAATGACCTCACCAGACAATTCCCAATTTGTTTGTCGAACCGATGATTTTATTTGGATACCAAATGGCTTAAATAAGAATGCCTGGACCCCAATATATATATATATATATATATATATATATATATATATATATATATATATATATATATATATATATATATATATATATATATATATATAAAAAGTTCTGGAAGGTTTCCGCGACTGGATGTATGCGAAGATAAGTTTTCTCGGGTTGAGTCGCGTGTGATGTGGAGATTTACTCGACGTTTCGGCTCTCCTTTTGGAGCCATTTTCAAGAGTATGGAATTAGGTGGGAATTGTTGGGGTGGATTGTTTACGGGGGTCGCAGTCTTGCTGGTCCCCAGGTCAATTTGGATGCCTCAGAGGCTTGGTTTGGTCTCTGAGAGCAGGAGGAAGGTTGAGTGTGTGTAATTGCGTTTGTGTTCGGTTTGGGTTGACTACGGGGCCTCAGTCTGCCTCCCCAAGTCGATGTGTTATTGGTTTGGTTAGTGGATGTGTTAGGAGATTGGGTTTGTTTCTGAGATTTGGATTGGGTGTGTGTATGTGTGATCGTGTCTGTGTTTGATTTAGGTTGACTTTGGGGCCTCAATCTGCCTACTCCCCCAGTCGATGTATTGCCGGATGTTTCCGAGGCTTGTGTTTGTCTTTGAGATGTGTTGGGTTGTGTGGTGGCGGTTTGCGTGTTGATGGTCGAAGTGATTTGTGTTTTGGTTTGTCTTACTGCTGTGGCGCTCGAGGTCTTGAATGCTCGCTGACTATCTGACGACTGAGCCTTCTCGGTTGGGTTTGCTGCTTTTATACCTGAGTTAATTGGGGTACTAATGGTCATTCCTTTGTTGTTGCCTGACCCATTTTTAGAGCTAATTGGTTTCGGAGTGGTAATCCCTTTTTGAATCATAATGGACTGCTTAATTAGTGTGGTGGAAGGGGACCCTTTGTTAGGTTTAATGACCTTGCTAATGGAGGTCCCTTTGTTAGTAGTAATCCCATTATGATTCAAAAAGGGATTACCACTCCGAAACCAATTAGCTCTAAAAATGGGTCAGGCAACAACAAAGGAATGACCATTAGTACCCCAATTAACTCAGGTATAAAAGCAGCAAACCCAACCGAGAAGGCTCAGTCGTCAGATAGTCAGCGAGCATTCAAGACCTCGAGCGCCACAGCAGTAAGACAAACCAAAACACAAATCACTTCGACCATCAACACGCAAACCGCCACCACACAACCCAACACATCTCAAAGACAAACACAAGCCTCGGAAACATCCGGCAATACATCGACTGGGGAGTAGGCAGATTGAGGCCCCAAAGTCAACCTAAATCAAACACAGACACGATCACACATACACACACCCAATCCAAATCTCAGAAACAAACCCAATCTCCTAACACATCCACTAACCAAACCAATAACACATCGACTTGGGGAGGCAGACTGAGGCCCCGTAGTCAACCCAAACCGAACACAAACGCAATTACACACACTCAACCTTCCTCCTGCTCTCAGAGACCAAACCAAGCCTCTGAGGCATCCAAATTGACCTGGGGACCAGCAAGACTGCGACCCCGTAAACAATCCACCCCAACAATTCCCCACCTAATTCCATACTCTTGAAAATGGCTCCAAAAGGAGAGCCGAAACGTCGAGTAAATCTCCACATCACACGCGACTCAACCCGAGAAAACTTATCTTCGCATATATATATATATATATATATATATTTAATAATTACGGTTATATGGCCTAAGTTGCCGAAAAGACTGTATGTATGTGTGAATGTGAGTGTGAATGGGAAAAAAGTGTGTTAAAAAAAAATGTATTTATCAATCTACTCATTATTGTAATAATATTTTGTAAATAAATATAAATTTATGGGCTTTGCCCGTTTGTAATAATAATTAAAAGAAATAAAATCTAAGCTGAAACGATTCACGAATTGGAAGTTTATAAAATAGCTCACACCCAGAATTAAATCTATTTCGTGAAGCAAGGGCGGATACAAGGGGGGGAAAGGGGGTAATTACCCAATTACCCCCTGAGATTTGAAAAAATACTTTTTTTCGAAAAAAAAAAAAATTTATTTTTAATGTAAAATTTTAAAAATTGATACTTAAAAATTTGTTTTGCATTTATATTCTGGCAAACAAGTACAGAATGAGCCTTTAAATTTCCGAAATTAAGAAAAAATAGTGTGCTGTACGACGAGTCACACCAGATTAACCCCCCCCCCCCGAGAAACACCTCTGGATCCGCCCTTGTAGTGAAGCGAGTTTTATTTCGATAGTCCCTATCCTGAGAGTTTTTGTCAGAATATAATCAATTAACTTGTCCTACTTAATATCGAATGAATCATTTTTGCAAAAACAAATAATTTTAATCCAAATAATGAGAGTCAAAAAAAAAGAATAGATAATAAAAAAGATAGATTGATCAAAAAGTAAATTGAGAAAGTAGGACATTGCACAGTTCGGAAATGACTCGGCGCATCCCAAATCGGAACTCGCAAGTCGCCGGCATTCATTCATTCATTCATTGCGTTCGATACTCGGTAGAATTCATTTCCCATTTTATTAAGAGTAAAATACTCATTTAGGGCTTTCTTATCTTAACATTTCCCATTCATACAATTATTTTTTCTTATCAATGAAGAAATTTCGTTTCCTTTATCCGAAGATAAATAAATAATCTATTTAAATATTTTTTTTTTTTTTGCTGTTTTATATAAATGATTCATACCTATATTATAGTTTTAGATTATTAATAAAAAAATAATATTTACATTTGAAAAGATGTCATTAATAAGAATTTTTATTGACGTTTTCTAATGAGAAATTAATGACGTGCAGAGATTCCAGGTGCAAATGCCCTCATTTGTATTCGGGCTTGTGGTCATCCTAGAATTAGAGAATAAAAATATATAAATAGACGTAATAAGGCAAGAATATATCATAGAAGCCGTACATCTAGAGGTTTACTTTGCTTAAAACCTTTTTGCAGATTGAGATGCAAGTTAAAGAAATAAAATAAAATTTTTTTATTTTATTTGTCAGGATTTATTAGTGCTGACGACCAACTGCAGTACAATGGTTTCCGTTACATTGAACCATCTTCAGGTCTGTAAAATTAGATAATTATTAACAATGTAAACAAGACACTCATAATCGGTCATTTTTTAAGGACATTAACAAAAACTCACCACCAGTTTAGAATACAGCCAACTGGGCATTGTTAAAAATTGTTAACAATCGGCTTCAAATATGCTAGTGAATTTTGAATCATCATCTGTTCTTGTTGTTACCAACCTAACAAAGTTGTTTAGAACAACGCCAAGTCTAGGGGTTGCTTAATTAAAAATAAATGCAAAAAAAGACCTTTTTGATATTCTTATTAAATATGAATTTTTGGCTCTTGGTTCTCAAGAGGCAACCAATTCTCCAGGAACATCAAATGAAACAAATTACTCTGCAGATTGTCCATTGTTACGACAGTTTTTAAAACATCCACCACATTTAGGGAATTTTAAATTGTTTTATTTTAGTGACATTTAAATTTGTCAAATTTCCTTTTTATTTTTTTTACCCTCGAAATAAGCCTTCTATTTTTCTTATCTTAGCCATCTTCGTTGCCATGCACGGATGTGCTTCCCGCTCTCTTTTCATTCCATTTTGATTCGTTGAATTGCACTCATCTCGCGTGCATTCTCGATCCTCTCGGGGCTCTCCAACGCCGACAACAAGTCACCCCTGGCGAACTTGCAGTATACCGGCATTGCATCCTGCTTATCTATGGAAGGTTGAAAAATATACTCAACCGTCTCCATCCCTTGAATTTGGTGACACTATTCATCGCCCCGCTCTTTCGTTCCATTCGATAACGAAAAGAGATCTTCAATCAACGTGGAACCTCGGCCTTGCTGTCTCCCGTCGTCCGATGAGTAGAACTAATTCTCTATATATTTCATTTCACCTCTCTTCGGTTTTCTTTCTATTTAATTAACCATATTAAAACTTATTAAAGAACTCTTGAACTTAAGAAAAGAAATTAAATAAAAATATCTTTTTCTTTATATAATTACTTAATACGCATTACAAGCGTAATTACTATCATCTGTTGATTTGTTAATTAAACACCTAGAATTAATTAATTAAAAACTCTATTTAATTGTTATTTGTTGTTATACATATATTTTTTTTTGTTTTATTTAACATAAAATATAAGGATAATATATCCATCTAACTAAAAAAACTTATCTTCTAGCTGCTAGCTGATTTGTTGATGAAGAATATACTTTTTTGTGTTCATTATTAATAATAAAGTTAAAAAATATATAAAGTATAAAGAGTATTTTTTAATGTATTAGGATGTAAAGGCGATGGCAGTCATATAATACTCTCAGCAACGTTCATAGGGAATTGGAATTTACATGGCTGTTTGCACCTTTACATCTTATTTAGTATTTCAAATCTTCGTTACTTCACTGTTCTAAAAATATTATAAAATCCTAATAAATACTAACCTTAAAGTCAAAAATAGTTTTTCTTCGGGACCAATACATTCTCTTGTCGTTTTTGGTAAGAGTTCTTCATTCACTAGAGATAAAATAAAGTTAAATTGTCTTTTATTAAAACGGCAAAAATTCCTTAATATTTCTTGATTTTAATTTAAATGATTTTGTATTAAAATTTTATAATAACCTTCATTTTTTCTACTTAAAAAGATCTGGTCTATAGGGCCTCTTTTAAAAGTCATATAATAAAATAATAAAATTTCATCATCCTCCCGTTCTTCTTCTATCATTTGAATGAGATTTGATTCACTCTTTGTAGAAACTATAGTAAACTATTTGTTCAGGATTTTAGGACAATAGGTCGCGTTTGTTTACTGACGCCGACATCGGAAGTCGCGGCGCTAGTGTCGCTATTGACGCTGCCGCTCTGTAGCGTTGCTCGCAATTCCACCTTAACAGCTGTTTTGCCGATCGTGCAATATCTGGGAACATTGAATTACTGAAAAGAAAACAACTGGAAGACATAAAATATTAATTAAAGTAGCTATTTTTATTTATCATTTATTTACAAAGCTTAAAATATAAAATCTTTCGTCCTTTATTTCATTTTCTTAATGTATTATTTAATTAAATTTTTATTTATTAACGCAGGGTAAATGGTTTTTTAGATGATTTTTCAGCGTAATAACTGTCTAGACTGACATAAAACTGATCTCTGTGATTATAACTTGAAGTGTTGCACTCACTGTCCATTATGTCAAATTATTATAAATTTATATAAAAATTATGTCAGTTAACGAGATATGTTTATTTACTTAGAAATGTTTTATTTAGTTAGTTAGAAGCAATAAATAAATAACAATAAATCACAGTATAAGGTTACAATCAGCTGATGCTGAGTTTTTTTCAAGATCTTTATTTGCTTTACAAACAGTACACGATCGGCAAAAGCATGAAGTATTTAATTTAGACATTTCATGTAATTCTCGAGCATTACACGATCTGTCTAAAAGGCTCAATTGCATTTCATGAACTGTCAGAGATTTTTAGCCAGATCATGTAACTGTTTGACCATTACACGATCTGGCTGCAGTTCATGAGATCGTCTAGACAGTTCATGAACTGTCTAATTTCACGATCTGTCTACGACATATTTATTATTAAATAAAGAATTCTTTTTATAAAACAATTTATCATCTGTATGAATCTCATACCCCATTGTGATGGGGATTTGACTTTATTTTCAGGTGCAAATAAGGAGAATCAAACTCTAACAACACTTTGATACTTGCTTAAAATATGGATTCAGAATTAAGAAACCATTTAACGTTTAAAATGAAATTATTGATTAACCAAATCTAGTATAATATTTTTTTAAACGTCAAGATTAATGATTTTAGCATTGTTTAAGATAAATGGCATATGACACTCGGTAAGTAATCTCTTTAGAGCGATCTTTTAAATAGGGAAATAAATTATTTCATTAAATTAAAAGGGGTAAGTAATTTCTTTCTCCACCTTAAAATGCCTTATCAACGATCACCAGCTTTGCACTTAAAGGTGTTTTATTATTTAATCATCACCCTTCGTCTAGTAAACATTCTAAATTATTGAATAAATTTTGTTCTCCTTATATAAAATAAAGTTATCTTTTTCATAAAAAGCATAATAGATTAAATCCTGTCTTACCCATTTTTAATGATAAAGAAAATTCCAACAAATATTTCATCTTTTATATATATATATATTTTTTTTTTTTTTTTTAGTCGAATAAAATACCTTTTGTTTTAAATAATTAAATTTTTTTCCATTATATACACCTTTTTCTTCTCCATATCTATCTCAACAAACATACTTACCATTGCCATAATTATAAAAAGATATTTTATATGAAATATTATTAACACAAAATTAATCACATTCCTATATTTAAATATCATAACCCTCACAAATGTATCCGAACACTAAAGTTTTTGAATTTTCATTTTTTTTAATGATTAATTATTATTGGTTGTGAAACAATGTATTTAAAAAACGAATTGAATTTTTTATAAGAAACCAATAATAATAATAATCATAATAAAAAAATTGAAGATTCAAAACCTTCACTGCTCAGGTACATTTGTAGAGAAACACGAAATAGTATTATTATTATTATTAGTAGTAGTAGTAGTAGTAGTAGCAGCAGGAAGAGAATTTTCAAACCAAGCGCCCATTTAAAGCCACGCCCCTGGAGGTAAAATTCTGAGAATCAGCCAGGCAGCACATAACTGTCAAAACCCCCCTTGTTGCATATCTATATTATCTATGGTCTGAGAGGGGGACGTGGAGAAACAGGCGAGGGGGGACGTAGTTGTTGTCCCAGGTCAAGGCAATGCCCGCCCTTAGTTGCCTGCTCACTTCAAAAACCAGACTGCATCTCCCTGCACTGTGTGGAATGGTTGAACCCAATGCACCAATGCACCAGTGCACCAATGCACCACACTCACTATCTCGCCCACTCGTCGCCGACATCTCTCTCTCTCTCTCTCTATCTCTTTCTCATCGACCAAACCCAAAAACTAGCTTCTCGGCACTATTCGTGTTCATTGGCCTTTTTTATTTTCCTCCGTCATTAAATTAAATCCATTTATTTAGTAATTTTAGAAATACCAAGTTCTACTTAATTACTTTCTCTTACCTATATATATATGTCGATATATATACAGTGGGAAAGTATTGGATTCCTGTCAAAAATTCGATATCGGATATACACGTTTTGAGGTCTCCTAAATCCAAAAAAAAGTGGATTTGGCTACATGGTCTGTCTATCTGTGTGTGAACAAAATATCTCCACAACGTTAAGGGGGGTGAAATTTTATATTTAAGTTAAGCATCCCCCTGAGGCGTTAAAATAAGCTTTTAAACAAAATCGACCAAAGAGTACTAATTCTTTACTGATGCACTTTTTCAGTTTTTTTTTTTTATTCTCTCAAAATGATTTTGATTAAAATTCAAAAATCAATTATTTTTTAGATGCTCTTTAAAATGTATATTCTTTTTTTGCTCTCAAAATTGTTTGAAGACCACTGTACTCTGGTACTTCATAGGAAAGATAGAATAAATGGTTGCTATGGTAGCAAAATATAAATATTTTCCATGTTTATAAATTTGACATCTTGAATTTTAATATATTGGCGGGCCCTCGGGGCATGGCGTAGAGGTTAGCGTGCTAACCTCATATACCAAACGTCGCGGGTTCGGACCCCAGGCAGTCCGATGATTTTATTTAAGCCAATTGGATACCAAATGGCTTAAATAAGAATGCCTGGACCCCATATATGTATATTTATTAATAACGGATATCGTAAAAAGTCTTATATGGCCTGAGTTGCCGAAAAGACTGTGTGAATGTGAGTGTGAATGAGAAAAAAAGTGTGAATGTTTAAAAAAAAAAAAAAAAAAAAAAAAAAAAAAAATATATATTGGCGGAAACTAAATATATATCGAAGCAAAAAATCTGGTGTGACAAGTACAGAACGCAACCCTCTTACCAAGGGAAGGAGAAAGTTGTGTGCTGTGCGACCAGTCACACCAGATTTTTTGTTTAATATTCATAATTTGATTATATGGCATAGAAGCAAATAAATATTAGAAAAATTTGTAGGTTGGATGTCAAACAGCCAGGATTAAAGTTTTTTTTTTTTTTTTTTTGTACCTCAACTCAATTTCATTTATATTTTTTTTTAATTCAGAGAATTTGAAAATTAAATATTTGCAGTGGGAGGGTTAAATTTAGTATTCATTTTTCCTATGTTTATACATTACATAAATAATCAGGAATGTAAAAAAAAAAAATTGTTTCAAGAGAAAAAAAAATTGTAATTTTTTTAGTTGAAAAATTTTCTTTTTTGTTTGAAGATCAATAAAGCCAGGGGAGGGGGATGCTGAAGCTCCCTGCAAATCCTATGCTGTTTCATTAAACGCCATATAGGAATACCAGTAGGGCTTAATTATAAATTTTCTATCTCAAAAATGAATTATAAAAAAAAAGACGAACGCGTCAGAGTATATTATTTAATTATTTAGAAGAGATGAGACAAAAAATAAATTATAAGCTATGATAAAAAATATTATGGCTATCGGAAAATCAATAACATCTACCCCAGTACTTTACACCTAACGAAAAATCATCAAATAAAAAATCTGGTGTGACTGGTCGCACACACAACTTTCTCTTACCTTCAGTAATCGAAAGTTGTATTCTGTGCTTGTCACACCAGATTTTTTGTCTCGACATATATTTAGTTTCCGACAGTACGGTACATTCGATTTTCAAGATGTAAAATTTATAAGTGTGAGAAAATATTTATATTTTGTTACCATGGCAACCATGTCTCCTATCTTTCCTATGAAGTACAAGAGTAAAGTGGTCTTAATAAGATTTCCCAAAATGAGAATATAAATTTCAAAGAGCATCTAAAAAATAATTGATTTTTGAATTTTAACCAAATTCGTTGGAGCGAATTTTGAGAAAATCAAAAAAAAAAAAAAAAAGAATTCGAAATATTTCTCAAATAAACTGCAACCGTTCAATGTTCAATATGAAGGACTTAGTGGAAGATAGTCATAAGCCACATAACATTAGTTTCAAGATATTGACAAATTAAAATTTGACTCGAATGTGTAAAACAGCCTCTAAAAGAGAAAATTGTGTGCTGTACGAAAACATACCAGATTTTTTTTTTATAGTTATTCTAGATAAATCAGTTGTTTCAAAAAAAATTTTAAATTAAAAGACCAAATTTTAATAATAATAATAATTATTATTAAAAAAATCAAAGTAAATACCTTTTTATTTAAAATATAGAGACTACATTCAGGAAACAGTGAACTTACCTAAAACAAAAGAAAGAAAAAATATTAATTTCATAGTCAAACGAATTTTATAAAGTTAATAATTATTCAGGAGTGTAAATAACACCACCGCAATGCGGGGTGGGTGGAGCAGGTCAATTGACGAAAAGACCCAGGCGGCCAAAAATATATAAAAGAATTTAAAAAAAAAATCAAATGGGGAGAGAGAGTCCCGAATAGCTAACAAAATGCAAATTTTTTATAAACATGAGGCAAAAAAGTGAGAATTCTTGACTCCAATGACACATGTTTATTGTTTGTTGGATGAACCAAGCTCGATTCACTAAGACGCCGCGTCATGCTGTGTTCATCGAGCTCTAACTGAGCGTTTTGTTGCATAAGAGCCGGGGGCAAATAATAAAAGGAATATTATTTTTTACATTAAAAAAAAAAAAGAAAAAAATTAAATTGAACAATATCAGAAAATAGTGTGTTCTTTCATTTTGGCATTTCAAACAAAACCAAAATCGGTAAAAAAAAAAAAAAAATTTCCGCCAGTAATTGATTTTAGCTACATCAATAAATGACATCTTATGACGTGTAATAACAAATGTGAATTAAGTTTTTGAAAAAAATTGTTTCAGATTGTTTGTGTTTGGTATTTGGAGAATAAAAATGCCACAAACCATCCCTTTTAAGATCCCCACCCTCTACTCTCTATCATTTATTGTGGGTGGATGGAATGGAATGGAATTTAGTCAATATAAATAAAACTCTTATTTGTAATAAATTCTAGTGAGACGTTTCAGGTCAAATTTTATTGTTCTCATCTTGAGTCTTTTAAATTATTTGTTGATGGTTAAGTTTCTTATGAGTTTACGTCATATATTTTCATTACATGAATTATTTTAAATTAAATTAAAAGACACATCATAAAATTTTAAACAAATATTATATAATCAAGATTAATTTAACCAAGTACTATTTTAAATAGAGTGGGACAAGAAAGTCGACGAAAAGACATCCCTGATTTATTTTTTATTCCAGTGTATTTATATATCAAACGGTTAGTGTTTTTATAAAAAAAAAAAAATGGATAAAATAATACAGTTAATACGCTCGTATAAAATGCTATTCTCTAAACCAAATTTTAACAGCGAAGTTAACATTTTACTTTTTAGCACCAGGTGTTAACGATCGATATGAAGATAGCTATGTTTACTGCTTGTTCGTGTTTTTACACCCCTCGATAATCTCTCGCGCATGCGCATTACAAACTTGATTTGCTATTTTCAATCTAGTAGTCTATCTGACACACCAGAGTTAAAAAATGCTATTCTCTAAACAAACTTTTAACAACGACGTTAACGTTGCTTTTATCTTAAAGCTGTCAAAATCATAACCTTACTTTTTGGTAAAAGTCTCCATTTTGATGCATTAAATACGGCGTTAAAATATTAAAGGCACCCTATAAACATGACATTAATTTTTAACGCTTGAGTAAATTTTAGCGTTAAAAAATGCTATTCTCTAAACAAAGTTTTAACAACAACGTTAACATGTTGCTTTTATCTTAAAGCTGTCAAAATCATCTCCATTTTGATGCATTAAATACGGCGTTAAAATATTAAAGGCACCCTCTAAACATGACATTAATTTTTACTTTTAACACTTTTGCGTTAAAATTTTTGTTTACTAAATAGCAATTTGAGGCAAGAAGATGCTAAAATGAATTAACCCTGATTTCAGATGTTAAAAGTTAACGTTTTTGCTTAGAAAATAGTCCTGATAGATAATCGAGCTATTTGAAACTGAGGAACTAAATTAGCAATTTTTTTTTTTTTTAAATAAATTAATGAAACAAGTAATAAATATTATTGAGAGAATCACAAGCTAATAATTGGGAAAAATCCGATTTAATTGGTTTTCTTTTGATTGCGAGATGGCTTTTCTGGATCCGCAGTGCAGAATCAGAGACAAGTTTTTATAAGCAAGTGAGAGAGAGAGAGAGAAGAGGGGGAGGAGAGAGAAGGGTTTATAGTTAAAGGATGTTTTATTTAACATCATTAAAAGTGCTCAAATGAAATGAGATTCAATCTTAGATGAAAAACAAAGTACTAAATTTCGTGTCCTGTGAAATTTAAATGAAGTGTTTATGAGAAATAAATCTAATCAAATTAATACCTTTGGTTTTTTTTATATCAACTAAATCACTTTTAGAATTTAGTTAACATCAAATTATTTAAATATATTCAAAGTGATTAAAAAAGCGTATGTGATATCGAAGGAATAATAGTAATAGTAACAATAACTCATGTGTCCTTGAGAACAATTCATTGATAAAATTCCCAATGGAAACAAAAGCCTTGAGATTGTATGCTCCAAGAAATGTAGTCAGGACTTCCCCTACCAATAAATACCACTTTTTTCAAACAATATATTTGCAGGCTCAGGTCCTACTTAACCATTTTGATATTTAAGAAACTGTAAATAAAAATTTCAATTATTTATTTACTATTGGTGCACTGATGATTTCAAGAAGTTTTTTGGAGAAGAGGTATGTGTCTTTGTGCACGGAAGAAAAGCCTCGGGCAAATAAAAGGAATTCCAAATAAAGCAATATTAAAGTATCCAAAACCTTATCAGTTAGTTTGTAATAAGGTTCTGATGATAATGTTTCAACGTCGAAATGTACATAAACCAAATAAAATTCCTTTTTCAAACTAAACCTAGTGTTTACTTTTAATTATTATTAAACTATTTTAGATTGGCCATGTCTCGAAGTAGAACCAGGAATATTCATTCTACCCGCTTTCGCGATGACTATGTTACCGTTATAGCTATTAACATACGCCCGAATTCTATGTGATAAGTAATAGAGGCTACGTGGCTAAATAAAGTAAACCGGAGTAAAATTAGACGGCTTGCAGCAAAAATTCAACTAAGTCGAGTCTAGTAAAGCAAAAGGGGTATAATCCTCTCCAGTTATATGCACAAGTATGGTCAATGGACCATTTCTAGATTGATGATAAGGGGAGCATAATAGATCTAAGATAGTTAGATTTAAGATGCAGAGAAATCCCACAAAATATCAATCAATCATGTGATAAATATACTAGGTATTATATGGAAACAGAGGTTTTTTCTCAGCAGAAATTTAATTCAAATTGGTTAATTAAATCCAAATATTGAAAAGTTGGCTGGAAGTCTTCCTCCATCACAAGATCTTGCAGCGAAAATCCCTAGGTTGTTATATTATTAATAGTTTACAATTTTTGTTGTTACAAAATTATAAACTGTGAACTAAAATCATAACCAACCAAGCTGTCCGTCCCATTACTCCAAATCAAGTATTTTTATTTAATAACAATAACTGGGAAAGCTTTTTTTGTTTTATTTATCATCTGTACGAATCCTGGGCACCACCGTGACGTGATAAATATATTAATTGCTTTTTTTTTCTTGTTAAAATAAATGTAAAATTTTTTTAAAAACAAGCAGATATGTTCTTCTTAATATTATGATTTTTTTTTATACATGTCACTTAAAAGATTGATGAAATAATAAGACAAAATGGACTTAATATATTGGATATCAAATTCCCGTTCATTTAAGTTTTTTTTTCTTGACTATTAATAGAACTAGACAATTTTTTTTTGTAAATCTCTCAATAAGTCTTTCTACAAGTGGTTAACAAACGCAGACAGTTCCTCAGACAGTGAGGAAAAAATTGAGCAAGATAAATTAGATTGTGAATATGTTAGAAAAAAAAATCCCAAATGGGGATTTTCCAAACGACTCTTAAAAAAATATCTCTTCATTTTCCTTTTATAATAAGATTTGGAAAATTAAAAAATATATAAAATCTGTGAGGTGGAGTCGTTGGAAGAAAGAGAATTCAAATGACCAAATTATTAATTGATGAATTTGATTAATTGAACTTGATTTATGCACTTTTTTAGACATTAAAATATCAGAGCAAAACCTTTTTTTTAATTTGTTTTTGGAAGGAAAATAGGCCAAAGAATTAAAATAATTTTTTATTCAATTATCGATTAAAATAAAAAGAGACGACCTTTATGTTTTATGAATATGACCTTCCTAGTCAAAAATTATTAGTAGAGAATCAGGTCTATTCTCTAAGCAAAAATATTACGGTAACTTTTAACATATGAAATCGGCGTTATTCATTTTACCACCTCTTTGCCTCAAATTGCTATTCTGAAAGCTCCAAAGCGTTAACATTTAGTCAATAGTGTTAAAAATTGGAGAGACTTTAATAATTTAACGCCGTATTTAATGCATAAAAATGGCGTCTTTAACCTAAAAAAATTTTGACAGCTTAGAGATCAGAGCAACATGTTAACGTCGCTGTTAAAATTTGGTTTAGAGATTGGAATTTTTTTAACGCTGGTGTGTCAGATAGACTACTAGATTGAAAATAGCAAATAAAGTTTGTAATGAACATGCGCAAGTGGTTATCGAGTGGTGTAAAAACACGAAGCAGAAAACAGCAATCTTCATATGGATCGTTAACACCAGGTGCTATAAATTGTCGATGTCATAACTTGGTTTAGAGAATAGCATTTTTTAACGCTGGTGTTATTATTTTACTTTTTAACACACAAAATATGATGTAAAATTTTAACGTCTGTTTTTAGAGAATAGACCTGAATAAGCTTTAAAGAAAAGGTAATTCAATTATTTTTTAATATACTTATTTTGCAATGTTTTGAAGCTTAATTTAAATTCCGGATAGATTGAGATTGAAAATATTTTTTAATTAAATTTGGAAGAACGATGACAAGACTGATTTATTGGGCCTAATGACCTTGTCCCTTGCACACCGGACTGGAATGCCGGGCTTTAAACAAAGTTAACAGCGCAAATTAATTAGGCGTGCGTCCTCGAACATGCAAGCGCCAGGAGTAACCAACCTGTCGAGAAAATTTTAGAAAAAAATAATAATTTAATCAATTTTTCTTAACCAAAATGACCAATGATCACTAACTACTCTATTATGTCTTGGAAAATATTTTTTTTTTCTGCCTAACTGTTCTAAATTGAGATGTATAAGAAAGACCTAGCATTTTATAATATCGAAGTAGAAATTAAAAATGTGCGAATTATTACTAACTATCAAACCCGCCATTTTGTTGACAGTCAGAGCTATTGCATTTTAAAGAGCGTCAAAAAAACAATTAAAATCTATCAGTCAAAATGAACATAAGGTTGTAAACACAGGTTTTTTATTGTCTTAAAAATGTCAAAATACGTTCCGACAAAACAACATTTGCTGGAAGCATTGCTTTTCTACTTAAATCAAAAGAAAAGTGCTGCAGAAAGTTTCCAGTTGCTTCAAGAAACTTATCCTGAATATGTTCCAACAGAAAAAACGTGTCGGTGGTGGTTTGCGCGGTTTAAAAGTGGTGATTTTGATATCGAAGACAAAGAGCGTCCTGGCCAGCTGAAAAAGTTTGAAGATGAAGAACTGGAGGCATTACTCGATCACGACTCATGTCAAACGCAAGAAGAGGTTGCAAAATCTTCGGGAGTTGATCAAACAACTAGATTTCCAAGCGTCTGAAGGCATTGGGAATGATTCAAAAGCAAGGAAATTGGGTGCCTTACGGCCTTACCAAGAGATGTTGAACGGCGTTTTTTCACGTGCGAGCAACTGCTTCAACGGCAAAAAAGGAAGGGTTTTCTGCATCGTATCGTGATTGGTGACGAAAAATGGATATGGTTACCCCGGACATGCCTCAATATCAACGGCAAAGCCAAATATTCATAGATCAAAGCTTATGCTCTGTATATGCTGGGATGAGGTTGGTGTGGTGTATTATGTGCTACTCCAAACTAATGAAACCATCACAGGGGATCGTTACCGACTACAATTGATGCGTTTGAGCCGAGCATTGAAGGAAAAACAGCCACAATACGAAGAGAGACACGACAAGGTGATATTGCTGCACGACAATGCTCTTCCACATTTTGAACGACCAGTTAAAACATACTTGGAAACACTTCGATGGACTCTTACCCCACCCGCCGGGTTAAACTTAATTTTGGTCACTGATTAAGAAGATTTTTTATCAAAATTTTCTCAAACAGAAGGGTTTTGGCAAGATAACTAATTTTGGAGGTGGCAATCAGGAAGTAGTCTCTTCACCAAAGAAATTCCCAATAACGTTTCGGGCTAATTTTATTGGACAATCATCGGGTGTTAGGGAGTTGTCATATGTAAATATATTATGTATTTCACTATAAAAGAAGACCTATGTGACCGTCCACATGAAAAGGTACCAAATCTTCACTGGGCTAAATTTTCAGGTGAGCCGATTTACTAAAAAAGTGAAAAAAAAATAGATTTTTTTTTTATTACTGATTCCGATTCTCAAGTTCTTCATCTTATATGATGAAATATTCGATTCATCGATCGATGTATTTATATAAAAAAATTCAAATTCAAAAATTTTGCTAATTGGCAACCTCATGACGGAGAAGCGAAATATGTATTATACAAGTCATCATCTTCATATGGTGAAATACATAATATCGCCTGCTGAGAATCATAGTGGAGAAAGAGCGAGTAAAGGTGTTTGAATGTTTTTTTTTTTTTTAATAGGCCAGAATCAATAGCAAAGATTGGAAATATATTTTGCCACTTTGGCACTCAAAAGGGAAGACGTTTTAATTTTAACAACGTTCGGAGAGTATTTTACTTTTGATTCGTATATTAAGTTAATAAGTTGCATAATAGTATTAAAAAAAAAACGGTAATTAAATATCAAGAGAAAATATGAAAAAATATGCTATAAAGAAAAATAATATATTCTATTCCCTTGAGAATTTTCATTCCGTAAAGTCCCAAGGCTTGAACACTCAGAGGCTTTCTTGTTCATTCTATATTTAGAAAAGAAATAAAAAGAATTCGCTCTTAATATTTTTGTAGAAAAAAAAAAATTTAAAGAAAACCGCAATTAAAGAATTAATAAGTATAAAGCAAAAAAAAATTAAGAAAAAAAAATTTGCATATGAATTGATCCTTTTATCTCATTCCATATAACTTTCTTCTTGTATAAACACCTTTTGAAGAAAATAATTTGCAATGACGTCATTTTTAATTAATTATTTTCTCGGTTGCGTGTCTCATCCGGGGCTCAACGCTTGAATAACCCTCAAAGCCAGTGGTTATTAACAGCTGACAAATCGTCGATAGAATATTTACGATATTTGAGGCGCAACACATAAGCGACTATGTAAAAGAAAAAAAGAAAAGAAAAAGAGAAAAAGAAAAAAACATTTTGGAATCAAGGACTCGAGTTGGTTTGCTTGAGTGTGTTGCGACTTGTCATTCAACTCGGATGCCTGACCTAACCCAACGGCGCTTATGCAATTATACACAGCTGGCTGAGAGGAGTTTGCGATGAGCTTCGCTCAAATTAGAAAATATTTAAAATAAGAACAAGATTTTAAAGACGAACTTGATAAAATGATATAAATTTGTTTGTCGCTCTGGGTTAAGAATTTTTAATTAATACTTCAAAGGTATCTACCCACGTCTTTATTAAGAATTCATTATTTAATTTGTTTTAGTCAAAAAGAGACATCTTAAAAATATTTTAATAAAGGAAAAGGAGCAAGCAGACAAAAATAAAGTCTGTTTATATATAATAAAACAAAAAATTGAGGAGTTTGGGGTATGAGACAATAAAATTGATCTGAAACTGGGTATAGGAGACTTTGCAGCCAAGGAATTAAATAAAAAACTTTTATTTAATTATTAACCGTCGACGTTTCGGTCGCAAATTAAGACTTTTCTCAGGACGATTAATTGTTAGAATACAAGGTTAACAGTATTATATTCAATTATCATTGTAAATTATACAATATTTATTTGGGCTAAATGTATTAAGAGTGAGTGACTTGCTCGCTTAGGGCTTCTTACAATCAAGTCTACAGCCACTTCTCATCACTAGTTGATCTGAAACGTCAGGATTTCTAGTTTTAGTTTTTTGGAACAAGCAATGCAAGCAGAGTTCCACTTCTGGATGGGTTTAACCCCCGCCGGAAGACATCGATATTATTTATTATTATCATTTGAGATGTGGACGTGTCGGCTACTAAGGCCATTCTTGTCGATAAAATTCATTTTCCTATATAATTTGATTTTTAAAGTCTAATGAACAAAAAATTGTTTTTTAGGTGTAGAAATGGATATGACAAACAAAATACAACAAGTATTTCACTTGAAGAGAATGCACTAAAAAAGATTTATTATTTGAAATTCCTATCAGGATCCCGGTTTATTTACCCGAGGTGCTTAAAAGTGCGAAGGCACACACCTCAAACCCAACCGGCCTCTGGCCGTAGCCATCTACCGGCACCCCGTGAAGTTACAATCATTTCCTATCTCTAACTCCTCCTCCTGAGTTCATTTCTGGCTAGTGAACTAATCCTTATTTCTGGTTCCAACCGGCTCCTTATATCCAACCTCTTCTAGGCTATGGAGGATGTCCTAGTTTGAGGGGGATTCCCTCAGCACCGGCGTGGAGCCTACTCCTTTCGAAGAATGCATCACTGAGAGGGAACCTTCTTTACGTCCCTTCCGCAGGACGGGATGTCACAGCAACTCCCTCTCTCCTCGTAGAGTTACCTGGGGGCTATTGTGGTGAGATCCTATATTCCAATCCAGGTGCCTGCTTGAGGATTTGTTAACATTAAATAAATATTTTTATTTAATGAAAGAATCCTGCACGCCCAGGGTTTGAACAGAGATCTTCTTTGTAGAAGCCGAAACCCTAGCCCCCTACACCAGCGAGCCCCCTGCACTAAAAAAAGAATGACTATTTATATTAATATTAAAAACCACTATTTATTTATGTAAATTTTATTTATTAGATCGCATAATATATATTTTTTCTTTTTGGAGAGATTTTTTTTTAAGGCGATAAATAAAAATAAATTGAGCGATTTGAAATCTTTAGTATTATTAAGTGACCAATTGGCCGATTTAAGCAATGAAGCCTTTAATAAAAATAAATAAATAAAATTTAATTTGAATATAAATTATTATTTAATGCGAAGGACGTAAGTGCAGGTCTTCATGTTATTTATCAATGGATCTCAGGAGGTGAAGCCGACTTTTAATTAACGCGGGACCCGCACCAAGACTTGCTGATTTTTTTCTCATAAGGATAAAGTGTTTTATGAGGAATTCTTCCAATTAGGGTAAAATTATGTATATTTTCTGTTAAGGTGAATGAGAGTATTTGCAATCGTACAAAATAGAATTTAAAGCCTAACTTTAGTTGAATTTTGGTCATTTTCATTTTGAAAGAATTTTAATTAAAAAAAAAAATATTAAGTATAATTTTTATTTTAACAAATTTTATCTCTTCGGAATGTTTAATAACCAGTACAGTAGTAAATATTAGAAATATAAGTTGCTAAAATAATAAATAAAAAAATTTGATGCATATTTATTTTCGACTGAACAATCAGTTCGATGGTTTTACCCTTCAGGCTTGGACGTTACAATTAAGTTATATAGAATAAGGTGGGGCAAAAGTCCGCAGTTTTTCTTTGGGAATTTTTTTTGACCTTCCTATGAAAGATACAATAAAAATAGGAACATCCCCTGAAAGCCTGGTTAATTGGCTATCTTACATAATTTTTTTGGTTTCCAATTCGGTAGCATAAGAGTAGGAGAGGTATTTAAACAAAAATTTGCATTTGCGGACTTTTGCCCCATCGAGGGGGTAAAAGTCCGCACTAGCGGGGCAAAAGTCCTTAGGTGCAAACAATTGCCCCTGCAGCGAACAACCTCTCGAACCAGGGTATAAAAAAGACTTAACAAGAAATACATTAGGTATAGGTATGTTTTATGTATTTATTTTATTTATTAGAAATACACAATAGGCCTTATAACAATTAGTCCCCAGTAAGATTGAAGTTCATAATCTGCATAAACATTTCGGGTCGTGGTCGTTTCCCTAGGCTCATTAATCCGATAAAATACTTGATAGGGGTATTAGAAACCCAGAAACTACTAAGTAGGGGTATTAGAAACTCGAATACCATTGGGTGACATTTGTTCCATTGGAGATTCATTGGGCCTTTTGCCCCGTCGAGGCCGCAGACTTTTGCCCCATTTAGCTATTTTCACCGAAGTGTTACAAAAAATTTTTATTGTTAACTGTAGAGAAAAAAAAAAGGTTTTAAAATATTTATTTAGGGTTATCAGCTTGAAATCAAAGACATTAGACAGTTAGAAAAGTGCATGCTGGTACATGTTGCAACCATGAGAATTTCCATAAATATTAGATGGAAGGTGACAAAAACATAAATTTGCTCATTGTTAACAATCGGCTTCAAACACGTTATTGAATTTCGAATCATCATCTGTTCTTGTTGTTAGCAACCTAACAAAGTTGTTTAGAACAACGCCAAGTCTACCGGGGATTTTAAAATGAGGATTCGGACTTTTGCCCCGTGCGGACTTTTGCCCCACCTTACTCTATATATATGTCGTAGACAGATCGTGAAATTAGACAGTTCATGAACTGTCTAGACATTTCATGAACTGCAGCCAGATCGTGTAATGGTCAAACAGTTACATGATCTGGCTAAAAATTTTAGACAGTTCATGAAATGCAATTGGGCCTTAGACAGATCGTGTAATGCTCGAGAATTACATGAAATGTCTAAATTTTTTTAGGCAGTTCATGAACTGCCTAACAGCAGTTTTGCCGATCGTGTACTGTTTGTAATTTAATGCAATAAATCTAATAAAAAAAATTTTATTTTTTCAAAAATCAAAAAAAGGGCTTCTATAAGTTGTAGATATTTTAAATAGCTTTAATTTAAAAAAAAATTGAGGATCTCCCAAAATTAGAACCCCGAGACGCGCACCTTAACTCAAGATTTACAAAGTGAGGAAGATTTGGAAAATTTAGTAATCGATAATAATAATAATATTGAAAAAAATTGACTTTTTTCCAGATCTTTATTTGCTTTACAAACAGTACACGATCGGCAAAACTGCTGTTAGGCAGTTCATGAACTGCCTAAAAAATTTAGAAATTTCATGTAATTCTCGAGCATTACACGATCTGTCTAAGGCCCAATTGCATTTCATGAACTGTCTAAAATTTTTAGCCAGATCATGTAACTGTTTGACCATTACACGATCTGGCTGCAGTTCATGAAATGTCTAGACAGTTCATGAACTGTCTAATTTCACGATCTGTCTACGACATATATATATATATATATATATATATATATATATATATGAATGCTTTCATTTCTTTATAATATATTGGTAAAAATATAAGCTTAGTTTAGTTTTATGATTAACAAAATTTAAATAAATTTAATTATAAGGACCGTGGGCCAAAAAATAAATACTTTTGCGTATTATCCGTTTATTTGAAAATATTTCGACCCCAGTGATTCCATATTACTGGGGTCGAAATATTTACAAATAAACGGATAATACGCAAAAGTATTTATTTTTTGGCCCACGGTCCTTATAATTAAATTGTTCATCCTTAGGGCCATCTACAAACAAAATTTAAATAAATAAAATTTTCATTGTGCATATAATATTTTTTGTTTGTTTGTCTTTGAGAGGATGGTCCGGCCCCTCGGGGGTAACCGGTATTTTAAAAATATTTTTTGTGTAGGGGGGTTCAAAATGACATATATAGAGGTAAGAGAAAGTAAAAATGAGATGCTCATTTAATAGGCAAAATATCTGTATATTAAAATTCGTGTTGTAAAGACAAAATTTGTATGTTTACAACACCTTGAAAATGTTTGTAAACTCATTATCTCATTTATATAAATTAAAAATTGTTTCAAATTTAATTGTCTATATGTAGGTGTGGTCCGAAAAATTCTCGTTGCATGTTTAAAAGGTATTAAAAATATTTTATATGATAATTAACATTTTCGAAAAAAAAAAATTCATAATATGAAAGAAAGATTTTCTTATTATTACAGTTAAGTAAATCGTATAAAAACCTCTTAAAGATTTCATGAAATAATTTAACAAGAAAGGTTACTGATCCGTGAGTGGTTAACCTAATAAAACTAATTTTATTAGCTTTAACCAGAAGGGTATTCGAAATTGGACTTAAAGAAAAAAGATAGGAATCAAATGCATTAATGACTGCAATGCGAAGGCGGAATAGTTGGAAATGCTGTTTTGAAAACACTTACTTTCTACTTATAAATGCCAATTGATTCAAGAAAGAAAGAAAAAAAGAAAAAAAACTTTATTTGCTATTAGTTTGCAAATGACTTGACAAATGGAGGAAATAATAAACAATAACAAAGAGAGGAGAAGTGAGTGAGTGAGTGAATGAGTGGTGGGAAGAGAGAAACGTCTTAAAATCGCTGACCTGCCTCAATCGAATTCTAGCAAGCCATTCAAGAGACCCTTCAATAGCCAACAGAAGGAGACTTCATTCATCAAGTGGAAATAAGGTCTTTCAATGGGGGAAGTGCTTCTTTTTCATCAGGTAATAAGAAGTGTTGCCTCGGCATTTTAAGAAGTTATGCGTCTAGAATTTATTTGATAGTTAATTAAGGGCTTATTTGCCCCTCTTAGTGTACAATGATGATTGACATTTTATTTACATAATGTATGGCAAATTGTCCGCGACAGCAGTGAACTCTCATCCCGGCGCAACTCTCAAGGAGAAACATAGACAAAAGAAAAAAAAAACAAAAAACAACTCGAATCACGGGATGGACAACAGTTATGATCATGAATCGTCCCCGGCCCGGCTAAAATACGAAAAGGATAAGGAGCGGAAGGCTGGGAAGTGCGCGCATCTCCGAATCTCAACGGGTAGGTCATTCCAAACCCTCGCAGCAGTGACCGCAAAAGACTGAGCCCTCATCCCGGACCTATGGACAGGACAGCTCAAATTGCACGCCCTACGCGAGGGCCCGAACGAGAGATTTTCATAAAGATAGTCAGGAACCCCGGATTTTAAGATTTTAAACGTGTGGCAGGCGTACCTAAAATCCATGAACGTCCGCAGGTCAGTCCCCAGAATCTCGCGAACTTGCTGGGAGACGTGATCTCTAGAACTTAAATTATATATGTATCTTATACACGAGTTGGAACGCTACCTGGAGTCGCCGATAAGATCGCGAATCCAGGTTATAAAAGACCACGTCTCCATACAAGAAGTGAGGCATTAGTAGTGAGGTCATAAGTCTACGGCGCACCCACACCGGAGTTATGTCGGCCAACCGACGCAAGGGGGGTGTAAAGGAAGGGTCCCATAGACTCTGCGACATATCTGAGTGACACGATCCGACCAATTCAGCCTACGATTAATGATAATCCCCAGGTCCTTCACATGCTCCGAGAACTCAATTTCCAAACCATTGACAATAATTGGTGGTGGGGAAGATACCATGTGCCTAGAAGATAGCAGGATGGCTTGCGATTTAGAAGGATTAAGCTCAATCCTGTTAGAAGAGGACCATTGGGCGATCCTAACAATGTCCGAATTTATCCCCTCGATCGCAGACTCGAGATCAGACTTGTCTGCGTCCACATATATCTGGAGATCATCCGCAAATAGGTGGTACTTGGCGCGCTGGAGGACCCCAGGTAAGTCATTTATGTATATCGAGAACAATAAGGGAGACAGCACCCCTCCCTGGGGAACACCACTAACAAGGGTCTTCGGAGTGGATCTCCTCCCCCCCCACCTCGACCCACTGGCTTCTCCCCGAGAGATAGGCAAAGAGCAGTCTACAAGCTGCGCCGGAGAATTTAGCCTGACTATGCAACTTATTAATAAGCAAGGTGTGGTCCACCGCTCCGAAGGCATTTTTAAAATCAAGTAGCACGAGAATGCCCGCTCCACTTTCTTCAATTGCCCTCCTACAGTCATCGGTTACCTTCAAAATTGCACTAGGGCAGCTGTAACCCGGGCGAAAACCAGATTGGTAGGGTACAAGGAAGTTGATA
This sequence comes from Euborellia annulipes, assembly GCA_023213315.1. Taxonomy (NCBI): domain Eukaryota; kingdom Metazoa; phylum Arthropoda; class Insecta; order Dermaptera; family Anisolabididae; genus Euborellia; species Euborellia annulipes. Next base: position 1,470 of record JAKCPI010002150.1, on the reverse strand, counting down.
TGGTTTAGATGCCTTACCATTTGAGTGTGGATTATGTTCTCAAATACCTTAGAGAGCAAGGGGAAGGATGCTAATAGGCCTAAAGTCGGCACAAGATATTGGTTCTCGATTTTTGGGCAATGGGATGACCTTAGCAGACTTCCAACAGGTGGGGAAAGATGAGGATGTGATAAGAAAATTAAAAATTTTGGTAATAACAGGGAGTATGGCAGGCAAGATAAGTCGCAGAAACTGAAGCGAGATCTCATCACATCCAGCCGCACCAGATCTCAAACGAGACAACGCATTCAATACCTCCAAATGAGTCACACAGGAGAAACAGAATCCGTCCGAGAGAGTCTCCCCCAGACACTCGGGAGGATTGGGGGACCCAGACGCAGAGCCCACGAAATACCGATTTAGGACCTCAGGATCAAATGAGTAGGATTTAGGCCCATCCCCCGCCAAACCATGCCTTCTTAAATTCTGCCAAAGAATGCGTGGTGGAAGATCCGGATTGAGATCGGTGGCAAGCAACCGGCGTCTAGAATTCCTAACGAGCGACCTAGTACGATTTCTAAGCACTCTAAATAGCTCGAAATCAGCTGGAGAGCCAGACGATTTCCAATCGGCAAAAGCTTTGTCTCTAGCTTTAATAGAACGAGCAATGTCGGGACCGAACCATCTATTTATGCCATCTCTCACCTTAAACGTTCTTTTAGGGGCGAATTCATCCAGGACGGCAAGCACCAGCTCGTTAAACCGATCCAATATGTGGTCAGCGTTTGGGTGCAAAAATATTGAGTCCCAAGGAATATCAGCCGCCCTACGCAGAAGAGTCTCACGACAAATGCCAGCGATATGGCGCGATTCAATTGTTTTTGTTGTCACCTTAGGCCGACGGATTTTGTAACAACAAATCAGCAATGAGTGGAATGATATTCCAGGAACATCAAATGTCCTAAAATCCAAGACACGCCCGGGGTGGCGCACCCAGCAGATGTCAAGGAGAGATGGGCTAGAATGAGGGGGAAGTGAGTAGGACCTGAAGGCAGTAGAGTGAACCCAAGAGATGTGGTGAGGGTGGTAAGATTATGATAACCAGGGGTAAGCGGATTTAGTAGGTTGATATTCAGGTCGCCCATGATAATGATATGCTCACATCGGGAAAGCATTGAGCCTATGATGTCCTCGAGGTCTAGAACATCAGAATAAGGTGCCGGGGGGCGATAGATTACTCCCACCAGAACCGATGACCCACTGAAGTTCAAGTCCAACGAAAAGATATTCGATCGTTTCCTCAGAGGAAGACCGGAACAACTCTGCACCTGATATCTGATTTGATAAAGAAACCCACCCCGCCGCCCCTTCTAACCTTACGGTCATTACGCACTAGAGGTATAACCCCTCCTAACTCTACCAGAGAGTAGGGGATAGCCAGGATGGAGCCAAGTCTCTGGAGACTCCCAGGACATGAAGCGAACATCCATG
>JAKCPI010002149.1:0-10505 GCA_023213315.1 Euborellia annulipes | reverse complement strand
CTTCTTCCACAAGATGTTTTCATTTTTTTTATTAATTCTGAGAAAAATCTAACAGACGACCAACCAAATAAAATTACAACCAGTTAAGTCTTAAGAAAATAATGATAAAGTGTAACTTTTTGTCCTGTTTTCAATAATATTTATCTAAAACCGCATGCGATAGTTAGCCTATATGACGTTGTTTTGATGTTTATTGATTTTCGAACACTTATAAGGGAGTTGGTCAAGATCTAAATTCAAAGAAGAGATATTCTCTTTTCTTTTAACTCGTGTATTTTTCTCTCAACTCGATTAAAATATTAAAAGTAGGAATTGACAAGTAAGTGCCCTGAAAGGAGTCCAGCCCAGAGGGTGGTCGGGGAGTTGCCAAGGGGCTTGACGGAGAGTTCACGCGAGGTCAGAGGTCGTTCATTCATTGCTGCTCCACCCAAACATTTAATATCGAAATTGTATCGGAAATTTACTTTTTAACCCTCTACAATATAGAAATTTGATATTATTTCCGGGTTCAAGATATTGAAATGATTGCGAAAGCTAAAAAAAAATAATAATTTCCTAGAACCCTGGATTTCATTCAAATTAGTTCATTTAATTTATTTGAAAAGAAATAACGTGTTTATAAAAAAATTAAATGGTTAGACTAACAGTAAGCCAAGCGAACAAAATAAAATAAAATTAGGGTCCGAATGAAACAAGATTTTCAGCCGAAACCGAAACTGAATTTCGGCTTCAATCTAAGTTTCAGGCTGGTTTTTGGCAGAAACCGAAACTACGGTCGAAACCAGGATTTTTGGTCGAAAATGGGCGAAACTTCGGTAGGTTTCTAATTAAAATAAATTGGACAATTGTTATCTTTTGTTTAAAAGAATGATTGGAGAGCTGCCATAGCTATCGTATCTGAATCTTTTGCCTGGCCCAACTTTATAGTAATTGAAATCATTTTAAGGGTATAAATCGAAATTGTCTCCCCCACCACACTCTGAGATTTGCCTAAAATCGAAAAATAAACTTGATAAAAGGTAAAACAAAATTGTCTTATTAATATTTTGAATTTCATATCATCACATTATTTTGATAAGTTTTTGTAGAATTGCATTTTCGTTTCAATTAAGAAATTTTCAAATGCTAAATTTCCTGAACTAAGTAAGTATTATAGTAATTAAAATACATTTTACGTGAGGTATCTATTGTGTGAAAAGAGGCTTAGGTATATATTCTAATCGCTATTCAAAAGAATTTGATATTTTAAATTCAAGTTAATATAATCATTATTACTTTCTCTTACCTATGTATATATGTAATATATATATAGAGAGAAAGTATTGGTTTCATGTCAAAAATTCGATGTCGAGATTTTGATGGATCTTCACGTTTTGAGGTCCCCTGAATCCAAAAAAGTGGTTTTCGCGACATGGTCTGTCTGTCTGTGTGTGTGTCTGTGTGTGTGTCTGTGTGTGTTCAATTTTAAGCATGAAGGAATTGAGCTATGAGGCTGAAATTTTATATTTAAGTTAAACACCCCCGGGACCGACAAAATAAGCTTTTAATCAAAATCGGCCAAAAAGTACTAGTACTTTACTGATGTACTTTTTCAGTTTTTTTCGATTTTCTCAAAATTCGCTCTAACGATTTTGATTAAAATTCAAAAATCAATTATTTTTTTAGATGCTCTTTCAAATGTATATTCTCGTTTTGCCCTCAAAATTGTTTGAAGCACACTTTACTCTTGTGCTTCATAGGAAAGATAGGAGAAATAAATGGTTGCCATGGTAACCGAATTTAAATCTTTTTCTTTTTATTAGATTAAAAATCAATTATTATTTAAACGCCCATTTTTTTTTTCGGAGAAAACATATCTCTCTCTCTCACAAAACTATCTTCTCTCTTTCTACGCGTTTTAAATTTTTCTACCTTATCTTCGCATTTGGCCAATGTTAATTTCCTATAGGGATTTGTATGTTAATTTCGATTCGAAAGGGGGTCCCCTTTGGAACTTTTTACGCATTTAAATTTTTTTTTTCCAATTCTTATGAAATTTTGTATTTATTTACGATTCTATATTGTGTATAAAATGTCCAAATATGAGATTAAAATTTTGAAAAATAACCATAGTTTATTTGAAGCAGTCAACATTTAAAATGCAAGTTTGAAACTAAGGTGCTATCGGAAACTAAATATATCTCGACACAAAAAATCTGGTGTGACCAGCACAGTGCGCAACTTTCTCTTATCGAAGGGTAAGAGAAAGTTGTGTGCTGTGCGCCAGTCACACCAGATTTTTATTTATCGGTTCGTATAATAATGAAAATTAACTATTTAATCACCTATTGAGTTTTGAGTATTGTTTATTGACTATTGCTTATTTATTGAACAAATAGGAATTCAACAATATCCTTTGTTGTTTAAATAGTCGCAAAGGTTTAATTTAATAAAAGCCCTTTTTCTCTCTATCTCTCTGATGTGTATCTTGGAGTGAGTCGATAAGCGAGTTACAAATGTCAGAAACAAATATCGTTTAATGAAAGCAAATTGAAATGCTGGACGTAAAGCTTATGTTTGTTTATCAGAGAGGGAGATAAGGGGGGGGGGGGGAGGGGGGGATGCGCACCGGCAACTGGATCAAGGAACAAATGTCATATTGACAGATTACAAACCTTTCATTAGTATGACAAAGTAGTCATTCTAAGCCAATGAATTCTCAATAAAATTACTCTCTATTTAGAGCCAGTTTCATGCCACCAGGGCAAATAACGAATTAACAAAGAGCTAGCTAACAATTGATTAGTAAATAAGAAGTTTTTTAGTCCAGGGGTTCCCAAACTTTATGTTACTACGGCCACTTTGTTAAAAATTCTAAATTTTAATAAGCATCTACTAAGGGAAGCAAGTAAAAAAAGCAATCGAACGTGATAAGAATTGCGTTATTTGAGCAAGTGCATTCAATAAAAAAAAAAAAAAAAACATGAATGAAAGGAAAAAGAGTAAAATCCAATAAATAATTAAATAAATAAAGTTTAATATAATTCAATAATATTGATATATAAACAAAGTGAAAAAAAAAATGGTCCATGTGAATTTTAATTGAATTTTTTTTCAGCTCGTAATGAGAAAATAATTGAACGGATTTAATTTTTTTTTTTTTTTTAAATTACTAGCGACAATCAAGGGTTAAATTTTAATTTTTTTGTTTCTCTCTCTTAACTAATTTAAATTTTATTCTGACAGAGACAAACCTTTTATTCATTTAAATTTAAACAAAATACGATATTAAAAAATACTTAAAAAATTAAGAGAAAAAAGTGAGAAAAATCTTTAAGTTATTTAATTATAGAAAATTTATTTTTAATTGATAAGTGAAAATAAAATTATTAATTTAAATAAAAAATATTTATTTATAAGACGGGAAGAGAAAATAAAATAGAACTAATAATCAGAGACATATTGATAATCGACTTGAGGTAAGGCGTAACTGCAAACTTGACAAGCATGCATGTGCAATCTTTTTGTACCAGCATGCACAATTCCCTTCGGAACCAGAAGGCACAAGAATGCTTGTGCAAGCAACAGCTTATGCCGAAAATTAACCTAAAAATGACAAACTCGGAAGGTTGTTTATTCGAAGATGGTAAGAAATACACATTTGCTTTAAACAGAGACACAATAAATATTAATATTTAAATGGAAATTTTAAATGAATTAATATATATAAAGTTAAATATCAAATATCAAGACGCCTGTAAAATGGCGGAGAGTTTTGCTAGCGCAAATATGCTTGTGTATGATTAAAATTAAATCGAGCATCAAGCGGCTTGCACAATTAAAATGCTTGCGCAAAATTCTTCTACAGAGGCTACAGTTTACTTGTCAAGTTTGCAATTACGTGTGTAACCGTATAAGGCCGGTATTACACTATAAAAGATCTTTGTCAAAGATATTTTATAAAATATTTTATCATATTTTATTTTATAAAAGATTCTATAAAAGATTTTATTTAGGTATTACACTAAGTAAAATATTTCATCAAAGTTGTTTAAAAATGGATGATGAGTTTTTCTTTTCTGTTGTAGCTGCAACAAGTGCAGCTGTCTCAATAAGTTTATTACTCAAAAAAAAAAGAGGAAAAATAAACGTGTGTGGGTTAAACCATGGAATGCAAGACGGACAGGGCCGGAACTAGGAGATTTTTTAGGGGGGGGGGCAAAATTTGATTTTCCGCCCCTCCTTAAAATTTTCTATACAAAATTCATATCATTTTACCTTTTTTTTAGAAAATCTTCCTTTAATTGCCACCCCTGATATCTGCCGCCCGGGGCAAACGCACCCACTGCCCCCCCCCAAGGGCGGATCCAGAGGTGTTTCTCGGGGGGGGGGGGGGGGGTAATCTGGTGTGACTCGTCGCACAGCACACTATTTTTTTTTAATTTCGGTAATTTAAAAGCGCATTCTGTATTTGTTTGCCAGAATATAAATACACATCAAATTTTTAAGTATTAATTTTAAAAATTTTACATTAAAAATAAATTTTTTCGCGAAAAAAAGGTATTTTTTTCGAATCTCGGGGGGGGGGGGTAATTACCCCTTTACCCCCCCCCCCCTTGTATCCGCCCTTGTGCCCCCCCCCCCCTAGATCCGGTCCTGAAGACGGAACATGAAAGGAATTCACCAAAATTTATTAAAAGAGCTACAAATTGAAGATGTAATACATTATAAAAGGTATTCGAGAATGGATGATGAAACTTTTAAATATGTAGTTTCAAAAGTGTCACCTTTCATTGATAAACAAAATACACATTTAAGGAACTGTATAAGTGTTGAAAAACGTCTAATGGTTACATTTTGGTTAATTCCACCGGCCAACAAAATTTTCTTTTCTTGCCTTCCGCCATCTTGTTTGTTTACTTTCAAATCTTTGATAAAATGTAATAGCAATCGATTAAATTTTATAAAAGAAATTTTATAAAAGAAATATTTTATAAAAGTTGACTCATTACACTGTCAAATATCTTTGACAAATAATATCTTTGACAAAGATCTTTGATAGTGTAATACCGGCCTAAGAAAAAAAATCAAATTAAAAAAAATTTTCAAAAATTAACAAAAAGTTGTTAATGAAATTATAAATCAATCCGGAGGGTGCAGGGGTAGAGCTGTTTGGTTAAGCCCGTTGTCAGGTACTATAAAATCTTTGACTCTTGAATCAGTCGGCTAGCCTACCTTACTATTAGAGGCAATTTTATGCCTTGTTTGTATTAAGGGTGTCTCTCAACGGAAAGAGCTAGGAGGCAATAAAAGTGTCTGTAAAGGTGAGGAGGTAGTAATAAGCCTGTTGGAATGATGGAACGAGAAGGGGAGATAGATCCTTTGTCCTCTAAATAGATAATTTAATAACCTTTATTCAAATGACAAAGAGTGGGAGTACCATTTATTTTGTGGTATTTGATAACCATACGTCAATGACTCATCCTAAAAGACACGTGGAATGTAATTAGCAAAAAGGTAAATTTCAAAAAAGGAATTTGGTGTTTGCTACTCCGACAGGACAATTTATTGTGAGGAAGTTGGGAGACGAGATTGATAAATTGATTTATCTACGCATTAGAAAAATTACCCGGAAAGAATGGACCGCAAAGTGTAAAAGTGTGTGCAAGTGCGTTCGTCCATGGGAAGGAGGCGAAGGAGGGAGAAAAAGAAAAAGAGGAGAGAAAATGGATGAATTTTCAGAGCACCTTTTTTTTATAAATTGAATACTTTCAGGAATTGAGTCATTTGTATAAAATGTGTGTGTGGGAAGAGAGGGGGAAGTAAGCCAACTTAAGAATCCTACGAAAACAAATGATTTTATATAGTGAAAAAAAATTTGAAATATTAATGTTTGTTTAGGCAAAACTAGAATTTTTTTTTTTTTAAATAGCCTAATTAAGAAATATTCATTTTGGCAAAGATGTAAAATACAGGGTGTCAAGTAATAACTCGAAAAAAAAGATTGATATAAGAAACAAAAGGTTATTTTAGAATTAAAAAAATGTTAAAGACTGTTTCAATGAATAGTGAAACCCCTCTTAGCCGGCCTCGGATTAACCGGCCTATCCCATTAGTTTTATAAATCACATACATTATTTTTATTATTACATAAATTTCTTTTTCCTTTTGTATTTTAATAAAAGTGTGTGGTGCAACATTATTCAATATGTTCGTTCAGATGGTGACAGGGGCGTATATAGAAATTTTTTTCGGGGGGGGGGGGGGGGGGGGGGGGCGAACTCAAAAATTTTTCTGCGGAAAATTTTTTTTTTAAGAAACTAAATTTTTTCCCACGAAATTTTTTGCGGAACATTTTTTCTTTTGCTGAACCAAAGTTTTCCATCCTGCGGAAAAATTTGTTGCGCTGATGTCTGGATATCCCTATATATGTATATGTGTTTGGGAAATTTCGGGGGGGCCCGGGCCTCCTCGCCCCCCCCCCTTATATACGCCCCTGGATGGTGAAGTGGGAGGGGAAAGGAATTCCCGAGTTTGTTTACTCGCTTGCTTCGCAGTCTATTTTTCTACTACATAGGCATGAAATTTCTTAAACAAAAATGAGCGAGTTAGGAAAAAGAAAATGAATGAAAATTAATTTTTCAACGAAACTTCGGATATCGGGTATCAGCCAGGGTCTCGGTCCCGACCAGGTCGGTTAAGAAGGGTTTTACTGTACTGAGGGCAGACTGTACAACTAATAGTTATATTTTTAAATAAAACAAAGCTCTATCATCAGATAGAAAAAGAGATTAAATTCCCTAATTTAGAAAGCGAGAAAAAAATAAATAAAACCCGGAAACTAATCTATCAAAATCAGAGAATAAATTTCTGTTTTAAGATGAAAAAAAAGAGAAATGACTGAATATATATATTAATAATAAAAATAATAATATATTTAGAATAGCCACAAGTAAAATAAAAATTGTTGTTATAAGGTAATTTCGCGCTTCACTTGATATTCTTTGATAATGGAGAAATAAAATAAATGTGGCAAGTTTAGAGTACGATGTGTCATAAACTAGTATTTTATTTTTCATTTCATTCAACTCTTCTTGTTTTTGATATAAATTAAAAAAAAAATAATTGTTTTAAACTGAATATAAAATCTCTCTTAAACTGAGATAATTTACTTTTTTTAATAACGAAACGATAGTTTTTTTATTTCAATATTAAAAGAACAATTATTCATTTGCGAACTATACAGCCAGTGGGTAATATAATAAGCTGATAATACGTTTTGTTATATGCCAAGATAGCGACCCGTATAATCCCTTCGGTAGATTATACTTTTTTAGTCTAAATAAAAATAAAATAAAATATTAAACAGCCATTTGGGTTATTCTCAGAAAAGAGGTAAAAAATGGTTAACAAATGAGCAAAAATTTCTCCTCTTAGCTGGAGGCTTTATAAGAAACAATAAATAGATTGTAATATTGGAAAAAGATCACAAGACAGAGAGATGAGGTTAATGGCATATTAAAAAAAATAACCAAATCAATAATAATCAATTCTATTTTAGAAATACCCCTCCATGTGTAGAAGATGATTGAGTCTTTATTCTATTAGTTAATAATTTATAACCTATAATTAATAATTAATGTCATTTTGAATGAATTTCAAAAGCGATTTAAATTTTTTATTAAAAATAAATAATTGTAAAAACAAACTCAGCATTTTAAATTAAAAAGGAATTAAAATCCGAAAACCATTTCAGGACAAATTAAATTAACTGAGAAAAAAAGGAAACAGAATATAACAAACATATCGTTGACAGACAGAGAGAAAGAAAGGCAAAGGACCTTTAATCCAAGGAATACGGAGAGGGTGCGTTCAGAAATCAATACCTATCATTACTTTCTCTTACTTATATAATGTAATATATAGAGAAAAAGTATTGTGATCATATCATAAATTGGAGATTTTGATTAAAATATACATTTTGTAAGTCTGTCTATCTGAACAATTATTTTTTTCTGTTTAAAATTTTTTCTGTTATTATAAGAAAATTTGTGGTAACTCTTAGGTGACGAATATATAAACAAAAAAAAAAAAAAAAATATGTCGACAAGAAAAATATGACTCATGAAAATATTTTCAAGAGTAGATATTATTTCGACGATCCAGTAACAAAGAGAAAGAGATTTTTCCAGATTAAATAAAATAAACTTGTGTGTGAGCGCGCCCGCGTATGGGGGTGTGGGTGTGGGTGTGTGAACGCGCACGCGGCTTTTGTGTGGGTATCTTATGTTAGAGAGAGATTATTCATGATAAATGGCTTATCAAAGCAAATCAATCACATATATATAGAAAATAGAAAATAAAAATAAAAACTGTGATCAAAGGGTCACTAGAAAATTGTAAAGATTAGTAGAAATGAAATGAAATAGAATATCAACGAAAAAGCCTTCCGCCATCTTTTTTTTCGCTATTAGCTTAAAAAAGGATCTCAATTTAGCGATTCAGATTGGAGTCCCTTCTGGCTCCCCATTTGGTATTTTCCAAATACTTTTTAAACACGTCAATTAAACACAAATTATACACTTTACAAATACAAATTCACAATCAATTTCGCACTCCCGAAATCGCGTGGATTAAATCAAGACAATCTTCTTTAGACTGACTGATCAATTAGCAGGTCGGGGTGACGTCATAAACTCTCTCTGAACGCCAAATTCATCAACAATCAAATCATTTATAGCTGCTAAATTCATGTAGCCCAAGGGCTTGGCGTGCTAACCTCGTATACCAAAGGTCGCGGGTTCGGACCCCAGGCAGTCCGATGATTTATTTAAGCCATTTGGATACCAAATGGCTTAAATAAAAATGCCTGGACCCCCAATAGATATATTAAACATACAAGTATCGTTTAAAGTCTTAAATGGCCTGAGTTGCCGAAAAGACTGTGTGAATGTGTGTGTGAGTGTGAGTGTGAATGAGAAAAAAGTGTGAGTGTTTAAAAAAAAAGATAAAATAAAAGAAACTCGTGTTTTCTTGTAATTGAAATTGTATTGATTTGGACTGAGTCCACAATTTTATATAAAAAAAAAGATGTAAAATTTATATGGGAACCATGGCAAACATTTCTCCTATCTTTCCTATGAAGTACAAGAGTAAAGTGTGGTTCAAAAGATTTCAATGGCAAAATAAGAATTTGATGGAGCATCTAAAAAATAATTGACTTTTGAATTTTAATCAAAATCGCTAGAGCGAATTGAGAAAATCGAAAAAAAAAATGAAGAAGTACATCAGTAAAGTACTAGTACTCTTTGGCCTATTTAATTCAAAACCTTGGTGTCTCGAGGGGTGCCTAACTTAAATATAAAATTTCAACATCTTAGCTCTTTTCGTTCTTGAGATATTTTGTTCACAGACACATACATACACATACAGACAGGCAGACACATTTTTTGCCCGTGACTCGTGACTCAGAGAGGAATTCTCGTGCCTGGGATCCCGGGTTTAATTCCCATCCCAAATGAGAAAAATTTATTTCAAATGAATTGGCTACCAATCATCTGAAATAAAAAGGGAGGGGGGTCTAAATAGCATTAAAATAAATTTAAAAAATTTATACTTTAGTAAACATCATCCCTTTAAAGTATATTTTGAAAAATATTCAAGTTTACGAATTAATTTGACACGATGCGTTGAGTGAATCGCAAGAAAATGTTTTTTGTTTTGCAAATGATAAATATAATCAAAATGACAAGCCAAGTTTCATCCCTCTACTTGTTTTAAATATAAATGAGAATCCTCTAATGGACTTGAGTTGGGTTTTGGACTCATCTCTCTCTCTCTTCTCATTGACGGTTAACCCTATGATTCGCATCTGGAATTCGGCGTCAGTCGTCATTCATTGGTAGCCATGGCAACCGATTTGGTTTCATTACCTGCCCAAAAAGAGAGAGAAGATGAACAGAAAGAGAGACAATGAACGGGAATGAGATCCAGGAGCGTTGCTATGGGTATTCCAAGCGCACACTGTTGCCATGGCAATGGAAGCTCTGGCCCAACTTCTAGCTAGCTAGCTCTCTCGCTCTCATACAAATTTCAGCGACTTTTTTTATAGAGAGACAAACTTCCAATAATTTAATAAAAAGAAAATTTGAGAAATATAATAGAGTCCTTGTTTCGTGTACAACACACACCAAGGAGAATTATTGTAATAAAATAATTAACTCACATTTAGATGTAAAAGGTGTAAGGATTCATTGACACTCACCTGAAACAAAAAGAAACAAATTATTTAATTGTGAGAAAAATTCCAGAGAGTCATAAAAATTCCCTCCAGAAGAGAAGGGAATTAAAATGCGCAGTGTCAACAATCTCTTAATCAATTAATAACTCGAAAAGATAGTGAGCGCCCTGAGAGAAAATGATTTATTTTATAGTTCTCAACCTTTTTCCTAAATAAATAAATTTAATAACCACCCGCTTAAAGACTCCACCAGTCCTCGATGGTTAGGTCTAAACCAGAGTTGCCC